>JACEGR010001633.1:0-158897 GCA_014170235.1 Listronotus bonariensis | reverse complement strand
AAGTCATTTGAATCCATGACATCGTCGATGACATCTATCTCACTCTCTGCATTAATATGTCCATTTATGATCTTCCTTGTCTCCTTAGATTCCACAGAATAATCCAGGTCACTACTTTCTTCTTTTTCATTATCCATTTTAGCTTCTTCCATTTTATATTTGGGAAAGTTGTGGTTAGTTAGATAATTATTTAAAATGGAATTCTCATGTATTATTTCGGTGCTGTTAGAGATGAATATTTGATTTTGGTTATGATTATCTTGATAGTTGCATTTTATCTGATTTTGATTGTTTTGGGCTTCATTAGCTTCTGGTTTTATAAATGTTATCACATCATATTTTACAGTATTAGATGCTTCATCATGTCTTTCCTTTTTAATATCGTCTATATGTATTAATTCTTCTTGTGTTGTTATATCTTCTTTTACATTATTGTTAGGTGTTTCAATAATTATTTTCTTTTTAATATCATCTATATTTGTTAATTCTTCTTCTATATTTGTTGTTGTATCTTCTTTTACATTATTAGATGTTGCATCATGTCTTTCCTTTTTAATATCGTCTATATGTATTAATTCTTCTTCTATAAGTGTTGTTATATCTTCTTTTACATTATTGTTAGGTGTTTCAATAATTATTTTCTTTTTAATATCATCTATATTTGTTAATTCTTCTTCTATATTTGTTGTTGTATCTTCTTTTACATTATTAGATGTTGCATCATGTCTTTCCTTTTTAATATCGTCTATATGTATTAATTCTTCTTCTATAATTGTTGTTATATCTTCTTTTACATTATTATTAGGTGTTTCATTAATTACTTTCTTTTTAATATCAAGAAGAATTAATTCTTCTTCCATAATTGTTGTTGTATCTTCTTTTACATTATTAGATGTTTCATCATGTTTTTCCTTTTTAATATCATCTATATGTATTAATTCTGCTTCTATAATTTTTGTCATATCTTCTTTTACATTATTGTTAGATGTTTCATCATGTTTTTCCTTTTAATATTATCTATATTTATTAATTCTGCTTCTATAATTGTTGTTAAAACTTCTTTGACATTATTATTAGATGTTTCATCAAGTATTTCCTTTTAACATCATCTATATCAATTAATTCTGATTTTATAATTGTTATATTATCTTCTGCATCATTAGACATTTTATCAAATTTATTTTTTCTTGCAAGCTAAAAAGCAAAAAAATTGTTAGTTAATTTAATTGAATCAAATTCAGTTCACTCTCTTATATTTAATACAAAACTTGTTATAAAAAAGATTAGAAAAACCTTTAATATTTCACTGGTGCTCTTAAGAAAAAAAAAAGGTAACAGAAACATTATATAAAGATAAGATTTATAGCGAGCTTAAATTTGTCTGGTTCGCGCAGTGACGTCATGTGGTGACGAATTTTTATTTACGCAACAGTAATACATATCTTTCGTCGGTGATGTTGGATTCAGATTTTCTTTATGAGAAGGGGTTTAGACATAAGCAAGACCGGTGATAGCTTTGTCAGGGACGTGAGGGTGTGAGAATTACGATTTCGGTTGGCAGTTCTGTTCAAAGTTGGTAGCATTATCAGCTGATGACAGAGTCGTGCCTTGTTTGGTAAAAACTGTGGAAATTTGCCATTTTCATTTTGGTTGTATATTTTGCAAGGATTTCCAGTTGTAAATGTTTTTGGTTAGTTTAGAGACTTCACATATTATCGGTTCGGACTCGTTTTATTGTAGAGATTTTGATAGTGTTTAGTCGAATAGTTTTCAGTCATTCGTGTTTTTATATACATATAATACTGATGAATGTCCGCTAATTAATAGTACACAGAAAAACCACAGATTTCTTATGCGAAAATACCCATTTAGGATTTAAAAAAACATACCTATATCCAAAAGTTAATGATAAGGAAGATACGGGGTGTTAAAGGGATATAAATATTTTTTCTTTATGCATTTCGATAATTTCTGATATGTTTTAAACACTTTAATAAAACTCGGTATCCAGGAGTTTTTAGCTATCAGCTATTTATATCTGAGCAGTTGTAATTATAGCTAATACGATGTTATTGAAGGTACATACTTTCGGGTGCACTGAACAACTAAAACGTGAATACCTTAAAAACGGTTGTCAAGACGGATTCTTACTAAGTATTCCTTTTTGTGCAGAAAGCATAGAGAATCTTACATACTTGCATACATACAGAGTAGTAAAAAAAAATTGGGTAGTTTTAGACAATTTTATATAGTGTACCCATCGCCCTCTAGTCTATACACAAAAATTAATATTCAATCTAAAAAGCTAATGTTTAAAAACCCCGAGATACGTTTGATTAAGGTATTTAAAAAGGGGGGAACAATTATCGAAATAAATTTACTTTTTCTTTTACTATGACACCTCCCGTATCTTCAGGGGCGGTCATAGGGGGGCATGGAGGCCATGGCCCCCTCTTGGATGCGACATCCTTTCTATTTTATTGTGTTTCATACATGTCTAATGGCAAATATAACAATAACAATAAAAAGAGGTTAGAGGACCTTTTTTTTGCTCTTCAAAAAATTTGAACCTCCTTTAAAAATTTTTGTTTGCTACCTCACACACTTCTCCTCGGCCCATGGCCCTCCTCAGAAAGTCGATATGACCCGCCCCTGCGTATCTTTCTTATTATAAACTTTTGGATAATAGGTATGTTTGGTTAAATCTTAATATTTTGGCATAAGGAATATGTGGTTTTTCTGTGTACGATTCATTAGCGGACACCTTGTATACAAAGTTTTTAAAATGGTTTTTGACTTACGGAACCATGGAAAATGTTTTGCTCTGCCAGGTACCTCATCGTCCTGTCGTCGCTTTGACAATTTTTAATTTTCAATATTTAAACCACATTTATGTTTTTGTTTTAGGTTATGCCTATTAAAATAATCCAATAAATTTTGTTTACAACATACAGTTCTTTTTTGTTTTCTCCTTAATTCCACGCCACTGATCTGCCTAAAATCAAACATGGCCGAAAATGGCCCGACTTGACGTCACAGCGGCGCTAGCCAATATGGCGAATGTTGTGACCTTATCTCATCAATCGACTTTGGTTGGATTCTAACACTGTTTAATTTATTTTTAGTTGGTATATTATAGAGATTAGTTATTTCTTTTTTCTTTATAGATTAAAGTCGTTAATGTGTACTTCTAATTTCTCGTTTCTGTTTAAAATAAAACTTTTTGTTGAATGTTAAATTATATTTACATTCTTAGGAGAAACGTTTACAGACTGTTGGATGGAACATTCATCAAACTATCAGTCTATTAACTATCATACAATAAATAAATATTGGGAAAAAACTGAAGGAAAGTATAGAAAATTAATAATTCTAATATACAGTGTGTCCGCGCCTAAGTTGTGTACATAGATATGGGCAACTTTTTTTATTATTAATTTTTTTGAGTGGTATACGAGGTATCTCAAAAAATATGAAGTTTCTTCGGGAGAAAAGTACTGTTATTTTTGACAATATTGAAAAATATTTTAAAGAAAAAATGTTTAGTACTAAAAATACTATTGAAATATGCAAACTCGTTCATTGACAAGAAAAAACTTTTTCTTTAAATTTTTATGTTATATGTTATAACGAGCGATTCTGTTTGCTATTGAGTTGTAAAAATTTACCATATTTTTATCTTTGAATTCTTAAAAATAAAAGTTACACTAAAGAAGGCTGGGAAGGAAGGTATGCAGAACAATAACATGCAATTCAAAATTTCTAATATAAACATGGTTAATGGTTGGCATAAAACACTGTGTAAATAATCCATACCCTGCTTACATAATAAACTTACTTGTTGTTGGAAAGAAGGGCTTTAACAATTTTTCTTTGATCCCTTTTCGTAGCTCTTTCTTTTCTGTCTTCATTTTGGGGCATCATTGACGGCTTTAGAGGCAAATGCAAAGTTGGTACAGCATCGTCCTTTAAAAGCCTATGGTTTTTGTTGAAATACCCAGTAATTCAGCCTTTAAGTCCCTTTTATAAGAATCCTCTGGAAAATGTTTAGAACAAACGCGTGCATATTTAACATTTATATTGTCTTTTCGTTTGCAAACGTTCACCCACATTTTCTGAAGACTTTCATCTTTTGGAAATCTAAAGAACATTATGTCCTTGTAACTTTTGTTTTGATTATTTGTATTACACATCGCCACTGAACAACGCATTTTGGAAAAAATATTTATAAAATCAGATTAAACCGTTTGAAATACACAAATCTCTCAACAAATCGCACTTTCATCCGCACGTTTAAACCACGTTTAACCTAAATTCGTCACCAGATGACGTAGCAAAAGCACAGCGAAGCTCCGCCCACCTGCGCAAGATCATAACTTCTTATTTCTGTGTATCCTGTAACAGACACGTTTGGGATATTAGAGACATTTTGCACCTCTTAAAATAACAGACGTTTTTTGCTCTCCCTTATGGTTATCGTTATTAAACATAACGATTACGGCAGCAGTTTTAGACAGAGATTTTGCAGCCTCTTTTAAGAAATTTATCTTGCGTCTGCGCTTTCGACACATAACCTTATTTTTACCTGTGGTTGACCGATTTTAAAGTTTACGAAAAATCAGTACTTACTTCTATTCTCCATAAGTTATATATTGATATTTAAATATATGCAAATAGTTCTCTTGATTTTGTTTTTTAAAGTAGATGTAAACAATACAGTATAAGCAAAACACAAAAAGTAAGGTTAGGTTTGGTAGTAGAATAAAAAGCAAGTGTGCCAGATTGTAACATGTAAATTAATTACTGAATTAAAACATCCTTAAAAATGCAAGTCCGTTTTAATTTCTTTACACTATTTTATTTTTCTTACTGCTATGGATTTTTCGCTAATTAGAGCCTATGTATCAATGATATTTTAATTAATACGGATTTATAATACCAAACCTTCTTAAATAATTGATATTAAAAATTCTACAATCCGGCAACCACGCAGTTTAACAATAACAATAACGATAACGATAAGCTCTTCGGTATTCATCCGTAATTAAAGGAGTCCGGTATGGTTAATAACGATAACGGATCATGTTTGCGTTACTGCGCAGACTCAGAATAACGTTAACCACAACGGAATTGCAAAATAAGAGGTGCAAAATGTCTCTTTTCTCTCTCGGCGCAAGCTCTTGGCACGGCTCTAGTAAGCATATCCTCTAAGGTATTATCCTTCGAGCTATACCTACTAGAGGTAGTCTTGCCTTATAAACAGGGCACTATGAAAGAAAGAAAAATAATTTCTAAAGACTTCTTTCAAACATTTACACATGTCGTGCCACTGGCATCACTCTATCCAGAATGTTTACATGCAGGCATTCTGTGTCTAATCTTTACCTGCTTGTGTTTAACACACTGAAAGTCAATTTGAGTGAATAGAGATGGCACATCATGTATAGAATAGTAACTGTTTCAAATTAACATTATGTGGTGCTAGTTTTTATTTTTCAAATGGTAAATAATGTAATTATGTTATTGCGAAAAGCAGTTTGTTAGATAAAAAAAAAACCTTTTTTTTATAAATAAAAACATTACTATGTTGGTATTTATTACCTATAGCTTTCTGGTTGTGTTTGCTTCTCTAATTCATATTTTTCTTTAGTAATTTTCCTCTTTTTCGAGAATACTGTCTGATGCTTTGAGTAATATTCTTCTCCGGACGAAACCTTTCCACTACTTTTACTTTGTGAAGGTTTCCAGTGATAAATTTTCTCTTTTTACTATTGAAACAATTTCCTCTTCATTAATTTGTCGATGGGTAAAAATACTAGGAACCGAACCTTTCAATAGTCTTACCTTCTCTCTTTTAATTCTATTAACAGTGCCGTCTATAAGTTTCGTCTCCCAAAAATAAGAGATCTCACTTTTAAGAAAATGAAGAGAACAAACAGAATTAGATCTGTATAATAGTTTGTCCGTCCTACCAATAGCTTCTTGCCATTTTCTTAAAAGGTCGGGATTCTAAAATAAATAATAAGTAATTGATAGTATAAAGCCCAGAGTAATGATAAAAAAGTAACATTGAAACAAGGCACTAGCTAAACGACCGCCGGCGGTTTCGCTCAATTTTAGGAAGAAAACCGCAATCCGGTGGTTTTACTTAATTTATCGATAAAAAAACGCCCTCCGGCGGGTTTGCTTATAAAAACTATTGAAAACCGCCGAATAATAATTAAAGTTGACCTAAGCTTTATTAATTATTTGTTTTATTGTTTAATATTATAAAGATTTTGTCAAAGCTCTTCGACGATGAGTGTTTAAAAAAACTAAAAAACACGCTTTTATATGCAACCGAACTAAAAATTAGAAAATAATTTTTCATTAAAAAAAATATTGTCACTTCATAGTAAAAGCGTGGGGTGCTTAATATATTAAATGTTATAATTATTATATTTGCCAATATCTATGAGGGAAAAGTTATGAAAAAATTGTAAAATGCACCCCACGCTTTTTTACTATGAAGTGACAATATTTTTTTTAATGAAAAATTATTTTCTAATTTTTAGTTCTGGTTGCATATAAAAGCGTGTTTTTTTAGTTTTTTAAACTATTATTTATTTTTCATTTTTTAGTTCGATATGCATTTATGTATGTATGTATGTTAAAATGCTCCAGTTTATTCACTAAAAAATTCCTTCGCCATTTTGTCAAGAGTAGCTAAACCTGAGAAAGTTTGGAATGTTGCCAAAGATGGCAACACAGGTGTTGTTTTTATAATATAATGGATTTTTTTCCTGGCGATCCAAACCAGGATAACGGGATACTGTTTGCAGATTATTGCATTGTCATGGGTCCTTAATACGTGTGCAAAGTTTCAAAGAAATCGAATAGCTGGAAGTTGGTTAAAATTAGGCTCAAAGATTCCGTTACATAGATAGATAGATGGATAGATGGATAGATGGATAGATAGATAGTTACAACCAAAGTTAATAAAAGCGTGTTAAAAAGAAACGTTATTTAATTAGGTATTTGTTGTTGTTACATAATTTCTAATAAGAAGTTTCTTAATTAAAAAAATGCCTAATGTTTCTTTTATGGTCCAAGAAAAAGCAATTTAGCGGAATAATTCTTTTTTTGGAAAATTAAGCAGGCTACATAAAAACATTAGGAAACAAAAGTTATATTCTCAGGTGTTTCATTCGAAAAAAATCTAAAAGTTGCAAAAATGTCAGTGGCGTACATTATTTGTCAAAAATATTAGCCGAGATGCGTCCATCGCCGCCACGGGTCTAACTTCCTATTTCAGCAAATACAACAGCCAAATTTTATGAAAATCAGATAAGGCATATTTAAGATATTCTTAGTCTTCTAATTTTCTTTTTAAAGTTTATCACCCTGTATCTAAGGCACAAAGCATATGTTTATATGAATTTTTTTTAATTAGTTCAGGAATATGCCCTTAAATTTTCTTACCGCAAGTAAGAAACACCCTGTATATTGTGTTTTTAAGTTAATTTTTGGTGTATACAATGCTAGTTCTATCTGGAGTTAGCATTGTATTGTATTTCTGGGACCTGGGAAAAGCTTCAAATTTTTTATTTTAGCACAAAATAAGCATCATATAAGCACTATATTTTAAGCAAAAATAATTTGAATTTGGTGTTCTTAACAATGCTAGCTTTACATGCCTATATAAACAGCTACAGGCACAATTTAACGGAAATTCCAGTTAAAAACGTTTAAATATTTCTAAATACATATTTTAACAGCTGCAGAATACTTACCGATGGAGCTTTAAAAAGATGTCTATTTTTATGTCCCAAGCCTGTTTTGCAATTTGGAACAAAGCAGTATGGTTTGTATTTCATATTTTATCCAAACAACATGTAATTTTATACACAGTATTTCATGACTAAAAAAACTTTGGTAAGTATCTTGAATGTAGCGGCCACTCCGATTTTGACAATATGTGGTATACGAGGGTTATTTGGAATGCTGATTACGAATCTGAAAATGTTTTTATTCTGAGACATTTTATTGTCGAGATATCCATAATCAAATTTAAACAAAATATTACTTAGCTTTTCTCCAGAATAAAATTAAAAAGCTTAGGTAATTTTCTGAAAATGGGAGCAACTCCATTTTCTGACGAAATTTGGTACGTGGAGGTTTTGGGGCGCTGATCACGGATCTGAAAGAATTATTTGGCGGAAACGTTTCGTTCTCGAGATATCCATCATCATAGGTCAAATTTAAACCAAGCTTATTTTCACTATATTCCCCCTTCTTTTGCACACAATTCTTGATTTAAAGCTAAAGTGTCACACAATATTTGATTTTCACCTTTTACAACCCCGTTTTTCTACGTTTTTTACATTATTTTTTGCATTAAACTGCATAGCTATACTTTGAATCATTTTAATCCCAGTTTGCCATGAAGCCCAATGTGTATGTATGGTATGCCGGATTATCAAAGAAAAGCCACGCAGTTTAATTCAGAAATAATGTAAAAACGTAGAAAACGGGGTTTTAAAAGGTGAAAATCAAATATTGTGTGACACTTTAGCTTTAAATCAAGAATTGTGTGCAAAAAGAAGGGGGAATACAGTGAAAATAAGGTTAGTTCAAATTCGAACTTTGATGATGGATATCTCGAGAACGAAACGTTTCCGCCAAATAATTCTTTCAGATTCGTGATCAGCGCCCCAAAAACCCCCGTATACCAAATTTCGTCAAAATCGGAGTTGCTCCCATTTTCTAGAAAATTACCAAAAAATTAACTGCTATGGGTTGTTTTTAAAAAACCCTTCAATTATTTGCTTGTTTTAAAACTTACACTTCTCACAACCTGGATAATAGCATAGGAACTAAGTGCCAGAGAGGTACATGAATGCATATAAGCACAAATTATGAACTTGATCAATTGGTGTAAGCCCCGCCACTCAAAATAAACAGATTGTTGTCAAAGCCTCTTAAATTACCAAAAAGTTTTAAAAAAGTTTGTACCAATTCAGTGTTATATCAAGAATTTTGTATAAAGAGAAGGGGGAATATAGTGAAATGAGGTTAATTCGATTTTCAACTTTAATGATTGGGAAATATCCCGGAAACGAAAAGTATCCGACTTGATATTTAAAATTTTAAAATCGTAATTAGCGCCCCAAAAACCTCTGTATCTGCCCGTATACCAAATTTGGTCAAGATAAGTTACGCTGTTCCGAAACTCCAAATCATAATTGTCCCCTATACTAAAAAGCTGGATTTAACTCAAAACTGTAAATTTTTTATTTTTTTATTTCGTACCTTAATTTATTTGGATAAAATAGTTGAAGAACATATAAAAACAACCAATAAAAATATAAACAATTCACTTTTTGACAGCTACTTCTTTTCTTTTTTTTTTTTTTTTTGATTTTGGGCCTCGAACTTGACAATGTTTTGGGCTTAGAGTAATAGCAACAGCAATAATAAAAAAAATAGTTAAAAATAGTACACTTTAATAAGCTCAGAGTTAACTGAGCTATAGTAAAACGTGATGAAAGAAACTGCAGATTTTAAAGCTTAGGAAAGAAGCTAGAATATAATAATTATTTTCTGTTGATCTGTAGATCATCTTGTCCAATCTACAGCTTTATGTCGTTCTGCCAATATAATTGTCATTTGGCAACATCGCATACTAGTGTCAAAAAGCATGTGTTATGAAATTCGTTTTTTTTGATGGATTGATATTTGCACCCACTATTTGAAAATTTAATTTACAAATTAAAATTTAATATAAAAGTTAATTTTTCAGTTAGAAACATGTTTGAGGCAAACGAAATTAACGCAGAACATAAGGATTTAATCCATGATGTGGCCTATGATTATTATGGCGACAGAATGGCTACATGTTCCAGTGATCAATTTGTAAAGGTATGTAAACAAGCATGTTTACCAAAATTCCAAAGATTTTTTCAAAAAGAAATATTAGGCATTTGATTTTTTAGCCAGGCTTATTCATTAAAGAATATATGTTTTAAGCATCAATAAGTTAATGAGAATTGGTAATATTAACCAAACTGCAGAATTATTTTATTTTGAGTATAGTTTAATAAGGCCTTAGAGTTTAGCCTCTAAAATAATAAGAAATATGCCTATGCCTTCTTTAACACTCTGAAATTTAGAGATACCGTCTTTGTAAAATAGGGTCCAAAAATAAAAACTCTTTTGGTTAATTATTGAAAGAGGAAATTTGGTGTACGGTTTTGGTGCGCTGCTTACGAATCTGAAAACAATTATGGTCGGACTAGTTTCGTTTTCAAGATATCCATCATCAAATTTGAAAAGAAAAATTTACCCCATTTTCACTGTATTCCTCCTTGCAAAAATTCTTTATTTAAAGCTAAATTGGCACTTATTTGAATTCCACCTCTCAAAAGACCCAATTTTCTATTTATTTTACCCCTTTTTCATAAAGTTGTGAAAGTTTCCCACATGGCAGCACCATGACTGCTGTGATTGAAAGTGAAGCTTTGCAATTTTATGGAAAAAGGGGTAAAATAAATGGACAATGAGGTTTTATGAGGTGGAAATGAAATATCAAATGCCAATTTAGTGGAAAACTTAAGAATTGCATTCAAAAGAAGAGGCATTATAAAATTCTTTCAGATTCCTAATGCTTTCGGTTTGTAAATAATTACCCTCTTTTGTAAAAATTTATTTTTTTCTTTTAAAAGTTTAACTATCTAATATAGGTATGGGATCGCAATGCTGAAGGTAAATGGACTCTAACTTCTAGTTGGAAAGCACACAGTGCCTCCGTTTGGAAAGTAACATGGGCCAATCCAGAATTTGGGCAGGTTTTAGCTACTTGTTCTTTTGACAGAACAGCAGCAGTGTGGGAAGAAATTGGTAGGTTTAACCAGTAAATTACTTAAAAATAGAACTTTTATTGATATTACAATCGCAAATAATTCTTTACATCCAATAATACAAAATGTCAGCATACAGATCAATGGTCCTTCTTTTTTTCACTCTCCAAATAAAATATAAAAAAGAAATTAACACTATAAAAAATATTGTTCAAAACAATGGTTATACACTGTCCACAAATGGGGTTTACAAGAGAACAAATGGACGAAAAATTTTAACCTCATGCATTGACAAATTGCTAGATGGTTTATTTCTTAATTCAAAATTCAAAATATGCTTTAACTTTAAAATTTTGACCGCATTCATATTAGAGACATTTTGCACTCCTTATTTTGCAATTCCGTTGTGGTTAACGTTATTCTGAGACTGCGCAGTAACGCAAACATGATCCGTTATCATTATTAACCATACCGGACTCCTTTAATTACGGATGAATACCGAAGAGCTTATTGTTATCATTATCGGTCGTTATTGTTAAACTGCGTGGTTGCCGGATTGTAGAAATTTTAATATCAATTATTTAAAAGGTTATAATTTTAATGCCGTATTAAATAGGATATCATTTATACATAGGCTCAAATTAGCGAAAAATCTATAGCAGTAATAAAAATCAAATAGTGTTAAGAAATTAAAACGGACTTGCACTTTTACGGATATTCTAAATCAGTAATTAATTTAGATGTTACAATCTGGCACACTTGCTTTTTATTCTACTACCAAATCTAACCTTACTTTTTGTGTTTTGCTTATACTGTATTGTTTGCATCTACTTTAAAAAACGAAATCAACAGAAGTGTTTGCATATATTTAAATATGAATTTATATCTTATGAAGAATAAAAGTTAATACTGATTTTTCTTTAACTTTAAAATGGGTGAACCACAGGCAAAAATAATGTTATGTGTCGAAAGCGCAGACGGAAGATATATTTCTTAAAAGAGGCTGCAAAATCCCTGTCTAAAACTGCAGCCGTAATCGTTATGTTTAATAACGATAACCATAAGGAGGCCAAAAAACGTCTGATATTTTAAGATGTGCAAAATGTCTCTATTGTTAATGATTTGTGAAAAAGATATGTATAAGGATTTAGCAATAAAATTAAAATGTTCAAAAATATTATTATTCTTGATGTATTTTTTTAATTCAGATGTCCTTATTATTATGAAATTTTTAGTTGGAGATACTCCAGGACCTGGTAAAAGAGGTACCAGACATTGGGTGCGCAGAACGAACCTTGTTGACTCTAGGACTTCGGTAACAGATGTAAAATTTGGTCCGAAATCGTTGGGTTTGCAATTAGCAACATGTTCAGCGGAAGGTAATAATAACTTTTAATTCCTTAAAAGATTTAAAACTTAGAAAAGTAAATATTAGGGTGATTTATTTCTGCAAAAGTTTTTCTAGTTGCTTAAACAAAATTTTAATCTACATTTAGAAAAAATAAACCCACCAAGTTTGATCTCTAAATAATAATTTTAAGGATCATAGAAATTGAAAGTTTTCCATTTAAAATGCACATTAAAAAAATGTGTGTCTTCAAATTTCTAATGCCACTTCTTACTATATTGTGAATCATTTTGATGGATCTTACTGCATATTTCACACTCTTTGAAATTGCTCTAGTGTTTTTTGTGGAATTCAAAAAATTATATTTATACTAGAAAAAATATTATTGTAGAAAAATTTGTAAGTAATCAACAAGAAAGGTAAATTCAAATAGCATTGGTTATATTATCAATTTCTTACATTTTGAGCCATAAAAATAGCTGTAAATTTATCAAATAAAACAATTTTTTTATGAATCAACGCTTTTGCTCTCCTTTATTTTGCGTTTTGCTCAAAAAAATTAAAAAACTTATTCTAAAAACTCTATTTTGACGCTCCTACCAGTTTGAGTTACACAAAAAAAAAACACTATAGCAATTTCAAAGAATGTGAAATATGTAATAAGGTCCTTCAATTTACAACTCCTAATTCACAACTTCTTAAGTATTTAGAAAAACACCAGGCAGTATGGATTTTGCAACAAAAGATCTACAGCAGATCTTCTTTCCCTCGTATCACACTGCTGGAATAAGTCTCTTGAGTTTCTAGTGGGTCCCAGATCGATGCTCTTAATATATCCAAAGCTTTTGGCCAGGTGTGGCATGCCGTACTTAATTAACTTCTCTTCTATGGTCTTTCAACTAAACTCTGTACTCTCTAGTTATCTATTTGATCGTCGTATATCAGTTATTGTGGACGGCCATTCTTCAAGCTTCCACCAACTAAATGCTGGAGTGCCTCAGGGCTCAGCTCTGGCACCAACATTGTTTCTTCTTCACATCAATGACCTTCTCTCGTCCACAACTAATTCCATTCATAGTTTCGCCGCCGATAGTACTCTTCACTCCAGTTTTCAGGTTCCTAAACCCATCACTAAACCTGAGTTGGAAAACAAACGCAGAGCGATGCAGATATCTCTTTTGCAGGATCTTAATTTAATATTGGATTGGGGTACCAAAATCTCGTTTAATTTAATGCATCCAAAACACAATCATGTTTCTTGTCGCGAAAAGAGTCATCAAATACTCATCCTCTACTTATGAGCAGCCAAGTTTTACAGAGCAAAGACACCTTCAATCTTGTGGGCGTCACATTTGAAAGTAACCTTAACTGGCATAAACACATTGTATCTATAGCCACGGCAGCTTCAAAAAAGCTTAAATTTTTCTTTCGAGCCAAAAAGTATTTTTCCCCTTCTAATTTATACACTTATATGTGTCCCAAATCCGACCCCCTTGGAATATTGTTCTCATATCTGGGGCATGGCGTCCCCCACAACCCAAAGCATTCTTGATTCCATTCAAACAAGAGCTATTTGTCTCATTAATGATCCCTCACTTACAGAAAGGCTTCCCTCTCGCCCATCGTCGGGCTGTGGGGGATTTATCGCTTTTTTATAGGTACTTTCATGGCTTCTGCTCTGAAGAATTGTCCAAAATAGTTCCTCCACTTACGGTTCCCACCAGAGAAACTCGTGGCGCGCGCTTATGCATCCCTATACGGTCCCACTAGACAGGCCCCGAACTTCCCACTTTGTTCGTTCTTCTATCCCTAGAATTTCTAGAATGTGGAACCTGCTGCCCGCGGAGGTCTTTCCTTCACCCCTAATCTTCAACTATTTAAGTCCCGTGTCAACAAACTCCCTCTTACCTCGCTATTACCATTAAAGCAAATGTAATGTTTGATGTAAAAATACTGTTTTTGTTTTATTTTATATATATATATATATATATATATATATATATATATATATATATATATATATATATATATATATATATATATACATGTACCCATTAGTACTGTCCAAAATATATCCTTAAACAGATGTAACATTCCAAAAATCTAACAATAAACAATAAGATAATGAAAATTAAAAAAGCAATACCAATAAAGAAAAAGCATAAAAAACAACTATTGATATGAACCTAATCAAACACTTTCAAAATGAAGAACATTTTCAAAGATATTTTCCTGCAGGCCATTCTAAATCGATATTTATTCTTCATTTCCTTAATTTTGGGTGGTAACATATTGTAAATTTTAATCATTTAAAAGATAAAGGGGGGCTTTTAATATCCTCACTGTATACAATTATATACATATACAAATATGGCTATTTTCAATATACACTACAATATCATTTTAGGAATTATAAGAATTTACGAGGCACCAGACGTCATGAACCTAAGTCAGTGGACGCTGCAACACGAAGTGCAGTGCAAGTTGCCTCTAAGCTGCCTGGACTGGAACCCCAGCTTGTCGAGGATGCATCCGCCGATGATCGCTGTGGGTAGTGACGAAACAGGTGCTGCCGCCGGCGGCAAAGTGTTCATCTACGAGTACAGCGAAAATAGCAGGAAATGGATCAAGCTGGAGACCATCAATAGTATAACGGATCCGGTGCACGACATAGCGTTCGCGCCGAATTTGGGAAAGGAGTTTTCATATTTTGGGAGTCGCGACTAAGAATGTTAGGATAATTAATTTAACACCTGTGGAGTAAGTGACTATTTCATATTTATGTTCATTTATTATATATTTTATAAACAATATGCAGGATTACTACTTTTTGGAAAAACCTCGAAAAAGTAGAAATATTAGGGAAACAGGGTAATTTTGAAAGAGTCAGAGAAATATAGGGAGTTCATTTATGTTTTAACCCATTTTGATCAGAAATAACTTCTAAAGTTACTTTAGAACCAATAAGGTTATCAAGATGCAGTTTTAGCAGAAAGCATTAGTTTTTTTTTTAAGTTTTTCTCATACATCCTCGCCATTTGACTGTTCCTTTTCCATTAACACAAAACAAAACGGCCAATTTTTTGATATAGGGCAATACCATGTACATTTTTCTTTAGTCTTAAAATTTAATCTTTCCCCTTTAAAAAATATATCATAAGTTACGGTTATTTTAAAAAATAAAGGATTTATTGATTGGATGATACAGTTGTCCTGTGTAAGGGAAAATCGTGGAGTGAGACCTTTGAGAGGGCCGAAGAGGCAATGACCCATATAAAAACATGGATGGATAGATAGATACATATTTATTCATGTTTCTAATCACACAGATTTTACATACGTCATTAGGTAAATTAACAAAATAATAATAAGTTTATAATAGCACACACAAGAAACGAAAACATAAAACTAAAAGTAAATATAAAATTTGACTAATAGGTATTAAAAAAACTATTATTTCTAAAAACTAGTAGCAAGATTGCCTATGTCCATATATTGTTTAAAACCCCTAAATGTAAAAGCTATTTTTTAACAATATTTAAGTGTCATCCACTATAATTACATTCATAAACTCTTCCAATGAGTAAAAGAGTTCTTAATTAAGAACGTCTTTATCCTCGCTTAAAAGGTCCTTTGAGGCAGGCTCTTCCAAGCTTCAGGCAATTTATTGTAAAATTTAGGACTATAATAGTTAAATGAGCATCTACTCTTATTCAATCTTTTAAACTCTGGCAATATGTAATGTGAACACCGAGTATTGTAGTTGTGGATGTTATTGTGAGTTCTAAACTGCTTTAAGTTTTGCCAGATCCATAGAAGACTTTTGTAAACAAACAGAGATGGAAAGGTTAGGATTTTGAGTTCTACAAATGTCTGCCTCACATCCTCACGAAACTGGAGACCAGCCATGATGCGTACTGCCTTTCTTTGTAAACCAAATATTTTTGTGCTTGTGAAGAATGGCCCCAAGCAAGAATCCCATAGGACATAACTGATTGGAATTGGCCAAAATATGCCTTCATATAAGTGCCTTTATTAGAAATAGGTTTCATATTTCTCAGGAGATAGAGATTTTTCGACAACTTGCCCGATATAAACTCAACATGTCCATCCCACAGAAGTTTCTGGTCCATGATTATACCCAGAAACTTAACGGAAGACTGCTCGTGAGGAAGCTGTTTCTGTGTAAATATTATTTTCTCCGTTTTGGCATCATTTAGACATAGGTGATTAGTAGCAAACCATTTTGAAGCGTTCAACTGTGTCTCTAACATAACATTCTGTAGTTCCGTCAGGTCTTTACTAACATTAGCCAGAGTTGTATCATCAGCATAAAGTACCAGATCAGCACCAGGGACACTAGTCATCAAATCATTCATATATATGATAAAAATGATCTAAATTCACTAACTCTGAATGTAAATAAAACACATTTTATGTGTTTTTCTATAGATAAAAGAGGTCTACCCATAAGGAATAACATTAAGAATCATTCTTCTGACTGTGATTTGGCGGATGACTGTAAATGTAGGTAATGGCAATATTAAGTCGGTTGAGAGCATAAAATATTTGGGTCGGTTTTTCGACCAATTTTAAAATGGAATATTCATACACAATACACAAACTAAGAAAACTTGTATATAAATTTTATGAACTGGGTTACATTTTGAATAAAGATAATATTACAACGGTTTATAAGTCATTGGCCGAATCGTGTTTAAATTATGGCATTATTTGTTTGGGGGTCTGCACATAAAAGTTCTTTAAAAAATGTTATTATTGCACAGAAATATATTCTGAAGATAATGATATTTAAAGTCCTCATACTAGACTGTTTAATCATCTTTCTTTTGTACTGTGGCTGGATTATTGAAAATCTGTCTGTGGTTTTATGACAAAACGAGGGGCGGCGGCTTGGTTTAGGAATTTTAATATATAATTATTTTAAGTTAAAGAACTTTAAAAACTCTTGTAGTAATAAATGGCAAAAACTGTATCTTCGCGAAACAAAAGGGCCTTTTTATTTTATGGTTAGTCAAAAGTCTTTTAAGATTGATATGTATAAAGAAAATTTTGATTAGTGATCAATCTAAAAAATGTTCAATTCTTGTTTTTACTTTCAGAGATGAGCAGTCCGCACAAAGTGGTCTCACCAAACTAGACATCCAGACTGCTGCACAATTCGATGATCATGGTTGTACCGTGTGGAGGGTTTGCTGGAATGTTATGGGTAGTCTTTTAGCATCTAGCGGTGATGACGGGTGTGTTAGAATGTTTAAAAGTAAGTTTTAAAAATCATGAAAAATATACAAAATATTTCTTTTATTATGTGAACAGTTTTCTAAATTATTATTACTACAACAAATTAAGAAACACTATTTTTATTTTGAACAATAAAAATAATTACGATCGCAAATTAAACAATTATTAGAGACATTTTGCACCTCTTAAAATAACAGACTTTTGGCCTCCTTATGGTTATCGTTATTAAACATAACGATTACGGCAGCAGTTTTAGACAGAGATTTTGCAGCCTCTTTTAAGAAATATATCTTGCGTCTGCGCTTTCGACACATAACCTTATTTTTGCCTGTGGTTCACCCATTTTAAAGTTAATGAAAAATCAGTATTTACTTTTATTCTTCATAAGATATAAATTCATATTTAAATATATGCAAACACTTCTGTTGATTTCGTTTTTTAAAGTGGATCCAAACAATACAGTATAAGCAAAACACAAAAAAGTAAGGTTTGGTAGTAGAATAAAAAGCAAGTGTGCCAGATTGTAACATCTAAATTAATTACTGATTTAGAATATCCGTAAAAGTGCAAGTCCGTTTTAATTTCTTAAAACTATTTGATTTTTATTACTGCTATAGATTTTTCGCTAATTAGAGCCTAGGTATAAATGATATTTTAATTAATACGGCATTAAAATTTTAACCTTTTAAATAATTGATATTAAAATTTCTACAATCCGGCAACCACGCAGTTTAACAATAACGATAACGATAACGATAAGCTCTTAGGTATTCATCCGTAATTAAAGGAGTCCGGTATGGTTAATAACGATAACGGATCATGTTTGCGTTACTGCGCAATCTCAGAATAACGTTAACCACAACGGAATTGCAAAATAAGGGGTGCAAAATATCTCTATTATTTTAAAATGCAACGTTGACTTTTTCTTCTTAATTTAGTTTTATCTATATTTTATAAAGGGTGTTAAATAATGTTGTTGAAAAAATTTAAGGGCCAAATCTACATCAGAAAATATAAAGAAAAGTTCATATAAACATGAATCCACAAATTTTTCATTCTTTTTTGAAAACTTGTTAGACTGAATTTAAACCCTATTTAATTAGGTATTTATAGCTGTCGTTACAAAATAGCTAACTCTAGAACCTAATTTTTAAACAAAGAAGTTTTCACAATGCTTCTTTTATGGTCTTAAAATATGCAATTAGCTTTTTTTTTCTCTTAAACCACAGCCTACTTAAACATATGAGCCATGAAGGAGGAAATCTGGCAATACAGCACAGTAGGAATGTCAAGTAAAGTTTAGAAGTAAACAGAAACCAGTTTAAACGATTGCTTAAAAGATTTTTTTCTGTTTTTAAAAGTTAAATAGTAGTGTATATTTATTATATAAAGAAAAAAATAAGTAATTCATTGTTATACTTAAAAAAATAGGACCAATGGCAATATGTCAATTGTTGTTTTTACGTTTAAATTTGCGCATATAGTTGGTGCGTACGGCGTACATTATGCCACGAACGTGTTGCGTTTCGGGCTGCAAAACGAATTACCCCAGTTATATTAAAACAGAGGGTTATGAAACAACATTTAATTTCCCCATAAACGATGAAATTAGAAAAGCCTGGTTGTGCGCTATTGACCGGATAAGTGTTTTTTTAATTAAAAGTAAAAGTAGTACCTATACGGTAAATGGACAAATATATTTTACAGGCAACTAATTAACTAAGTGTGTTTTAAAAAATTGGTTTAATTTGATATTAATAGTGTGTAAAGTGCACCAAAAACAAATATTTACCCCAAGCAATATTCAAAGGACTATATCAATTAATGCGCATAAATATACTGGTAAGTTTACCAAAAATATTTGTATAGATATTCTGAAAGTTATTTACTTAATGCCGTTTTAGGGTAAATAATTCTGTTGTATCCTGAATTTGTGAATAAATAAATAAATATAGTGGAAAACCTAATTTAAAGCGTTTGTTATTTTAAAGTGCATCTTATGTGATATGAATCAGGCTTTTATATTTATAACAAAACACACGCTTTCAATTCATTTTAAGTATTGCAAATATATTACTAAATAAAAAAATGTTTAGTTAACTTAAAAAAGCTACATTGGTCTGTCCGCATAAAATGCATAAAGAATGGTAGAAAAATCCTAACAACTTGAAATTTTTAAATCCTTACCAACAAATTTGTATAAGACAGAAAAGTTTCTGATAAGTTTTGCAGACACATTATTGCTTTTTAGAGCAACTATAGTATTTAAAATTATACCCATATGTTGTCTAAAACATCCTAAAAAAATTAATACCTATATTTTGTTTAAAACACTTAAAAAATTAATTATATTTAGCATGTAATCTATTAGGAACTCATTTCAATATTCCTACTGTAACAGTGTTGTTTGCAACGTTGCCTTTCTTACTTCCGGCTCATATTTTTAAGAAGGCTGTGCTTAAACTAAAAAGAAACGAAAAAAATTAGGTAATAAAAGTTGTATTTTTATTTGCCCAATCTAAAGAAGGCATAAAAGCTTAACACACATTTACAGCCAGTGGCGTACAGTTTTTTTGTTAGAAATATTTCTTCAGTTGCCGCTCGAGACGTCACTGGACTTACTAAATATTTATAAAAACTTTTTTCATATTTTCAGTAGTAGAATCCGCCCTTATATTTTTTTTTACCACCCCTGTATATTTTCGCCAAAAAACAAGGTTCCAAACATATTTTAACAATATTTTAATGTATATGAAAGTAAAAACACATATAATTCTTATTTTTTAATATTATTTACAGTGCACAGCCCCGAGACCTGGAAAGCAGCGGCAGTTCTCAAAGGTGACGGTACCCAAGTACCCACTGCAGCAGAAGCCGCCCGCGGTCCTTCCCACAACATACCCCAAGCAACCCCGGTCCCGAATTTAGCTTACCAGACGGCAAGATATATCAAACTCGGTTCTATATCACAACCTAGCAGAGAGCCATGGTACTAGGGTACTATAAATAATCCAGATTTAAATCCGTCAGCAAGTGCAGTGGCAGAAAGTCAACAGGAGCAGGAACCACAGAGCAAAGGAAGTAAAAAGGGGCTAATAGTTACTGCTGTAGCAGTGGCTTCCGCTGTGGCGTATTCTAAGGCTCACGTTCAGGCTCTATTTCTCGGGGGAACCCATAGTTCGGACAGTGTCAGCAGCGCGCAGGAGGCTGATGTAAGTTCTCAATCGCAGGAATCGGGGTGTATTAGGGTTAATCAGGCTGACTCCTCTTCAAGAAAGTCCCCGAAAAAGTCAACTGAAGGAGGCATTCAAGCTGGCCCTTCTAGAGGGATATCAAGCAGTTCGTCTGAAGTAGAACCTCAGGCTGGTCCTTTTTCTAAAAGATTCTCGAGAAATCCTGTTGCAACGGAGGCTCAAGAAAGTCCTTCTAGATCTTTTTCAAGTAATCCAGCTCAAAAAAAGCCCCATGCTAGTCCTTCTGAAAGTAATCCGGCTAAAATACAGCCACAGATTGATCCTTCTGGAAAATTGTCAAGTAATCCGGCTGAAATAGAGCCCCATCCTTCTTTAGAAAGATTGTCAAGTAATCTGGCTAAAATAGAGCCAGCGGTAGGTTCTTCTGGAACATTGTCCAGAAATCCTGCTGAAACTAAGAATCTGGGAGGCTCTTCTAGTAAGGCTTGGACAGGCCCCTCTTCTAAAGGTGCATTAAAAAGATTCCTAAACAAGGGCTTCAAGGTAGTTCGTCTTTCAAAGGTGCGGCTAAAAAGGAACCTGAAGATGGCTCCTCTTCGTCTAACCGCTGAGTATCTCCACCAACTTTCTGTACGCAACTTCTCTGTGAAAGAATAAACTTTTTGACAATGTTGATAATTAACTTTAATCTTAAAATAATACCATGATCAACAAAAGAACTAATTGAATATGCAACCAAAAAATGATAGTGCTAATGAAGTACATTCTCTTTAATCCATTTTAATATTCCTACTGTACAGTGGACAGTTTGGATTAAGGAAAGAGTAGGCTAAAAGTGCAAGATTACATTAAATACATAACATATGGGATATACGGGTGATGCATCGCCGGGCGGGACATAGGGAATCCCATGTAATTTTTAATGGGGTCAATTATTGGCTCCCCTAATTATTGAAGTTTATTGAAGAGCATGCAAATCTACGTCCATGGTAAAAACTTTAGATTTTTCGGTTAACCCGTTTGCTAGTTAGATGCTAATATACAGGGTGGCCCACCATATTCGACGCGGTCTGTAGCTGGATAACCATGGGGTTTTAAAAAGTAAATACTGAAACATATACAGGTTGGCTAAGGCCACAGTATAAAATTATTTTACTCTATACAGGATGTCTCAAAAAGTGTGACGTATCAAAGTTATATTTTTTAAATGGAACACCCTATATTTTATGACGGTTTTAGATTCTACATAAAAATAATTTAAGTTTGTTAAAAGTACCAAGTGTCTAATTTTATTCGTTTTTGTGATATTTGATTTTTTTCAAAATGCAGGGGTGCAATTAAATTAATTTTATTTTAACGATATAAACTCCTTAAACTTTAAAATTTGTTACAAGATTAGGAAAAGTCTGCCTTATCATACATAGGTCATATCGAGATCATAGATTATACAGGGTGATCAAAAAATAATTTCATTTTTTTAGAAAGTCAAATAGCAATATCTCTCTTATTTTAAATGGAACACCCTGTATTTTTTACACCACATGATGACCAGCCAAATGCTCTTTCAAATAGTGTATAGATTGCCTATACTTATCTTTTATACTTTTTAAGTAAATTCCGTTTTAACATATTTTTATTCCAAATGTCTTTTTAAATGTAAGTAGGCTGGGATATAGCTATGCCTATTTACTAAGCCGTTATTGCAAAATGTAAATTTGTTGGAAAAAAGCACAAAATTAAAAGATTTTTGTATTATCTGCTACTATTTTTAAAATTCACAGAAAAAAAAATCATTAGTTGCTTATAATGCTACTTTCAATAACACTTATTTCAGCTGAATGTGGTAATGATAAAACTTGTGTTTTTAAACAATCCTAATAACGCCTCTGGTGATGACGACATTCTGTGACCTATAACTCGTTTCTTCCATTATCCATAACCACTTGTCAAATTTTTTTAAAGCAACTATTAAAGTTATCAGATGGTTTCTCCTGGAATATTTTTCAGGATTAACTCTAGACTAAAGTAAACCATTTTTTTCACATCCTACCAGTATTATATCATCTTGTTGTTGTAGAAGAAGGGTTTTTATTTAAAATCATTGAAATTTCTTTTAAATTGACTAAAACCCTAGTTATCAATAAATGGTCGTTGTTATTTTCTTAAGTAAAGTATTAATGGCTGCTATGTCACAGCCAACTTTAATTTAAATAAACATTTGGACTAAAAATTTGTAAAAACAGATTTTACTAAAAAGCACAAAAGATAGGTATAGGCAACCTATACACCATTTGAAAGAGTATTTTATTTGTCATCATGTAACGTAAAATAATTCCATTTAAAATAAGAGAGATATGGCTATTTGATTTTCTGAAAAATTGAAATTATTTTTTGATCATCCTATACAATATTTGATCTTGATTTGACCTACGTATGATTTGGCAGACTTTTTCTAATCTTGTTACACATTTTAAAGTTTAAAGTTTTAAAAGTGTGAAAGTAAAATCAATTTAATTTTACCTCTGCATTTTTCAAAAAAATGAAATATCACAAAAACGAATAAAATTAGACACTTAGTACTATAAACAAACTTGAGTTATTTTTTAAAGTAGAATCCAAAACCGTCATAAAATATAGGGTGTTCCATTTAAAAAATATAACTTTGATACGTCACACTTTTTAAGACACCCTGTATAGAGTAAAATAATTTTATACTGTGGCCTTATCCGACCTGTATATGTTCCAGTATTTACTTTTTTAAAAACCCCATGGTTATTCAGCTACAGACCGTGTCGAATATGGTGGGCCACCCTGTATTTTTAAAAATTGTTACATTATTATCGCTTCATATTTATGAACAACAATAAAAATACCAGTTAGCGTGAATTAAAGCATATAAAGTTCTTGAAATTTGTTACTCTAGTTTAGTTTAACTTAACTTAATTCGTTTGTATAAATACAACTTTAATCTTTTCACTGTACGATTTTTTGATAATAATAAAGCACTAAATTTCAAAATGACAACGTTATGTCACGCTAACTGGTATTTTTATTGTTGTTCATACATATCAGGCGAAAATAATCTAACAATTTTTAAAAATATATTAGCATCTAACTAGCAAACGGGTTAACCCAAAAATCTAAAGTTTTTACCATGGACGTAGATTTGCATGCTCTTCAATAAACTTTTATATAATTTTTCTCTAAAATAATTAGGGAAGCCAATAATTGACCCCATTAAAAATATGTCTATGTGTGGTTTATATTTATATTTGACACTTTTCTTCGGATTATTGAAATGCATCTGGATTATCAATAATTTTGAGTTTGGATTACTGAAAGTCCGGATTAGTATGTGTCTGGATTAAAGAGGTCGTACTGTATTCGTAATTGACCTATTAAAGTTGAATTAGCATATTCGATAGGCTAAATTATTACCTGATATAACTGATTGAAAGTCCAAGTTATAACCGTTTTTGTTACATGGTTTGTTAGCGCTTTTATGTTGACCGTTACAGTGCCGGGCGAAGCATTTTTTGAAGTGAAAAATCCATTTTGCGCCCCCTTGGTATTCGGAAACACCAAATGGGAATTAAAAAAAAAAAGGTCGCGCCCTTCTTTAACATTCCATACCAGTACTTCCCTACTTCCCACTCTTTCTTGCACCCTTTTTTGCGCCCCTTTTTCCAGCGCTGAACCGGTCGCTCCACGGGTTCAAGCTTAATCCGGCACTGGACCGTTATATCCTTAGAACAATATTTTCTTTATAATTTTTTAGACGATTTAATTCTGAATGAAGTTAGTAAAACTTTTAGGTCAATTTTACTTCTAAATCGGAAATCGATATTTTTTAATACATTTTATGTTGATTATCTCTGATAGTTAAATTAATAATAATACAGGGTGATTCAAAAATCGATCACGAAACTTAAGGGGTGATTCTACTTGACAAAATAATGGTAGAGTTTCATATAATTTTTTTCAAAATGTCATTCGTTTTCGAGTTACAAGCCGTCAAAGTTCAATTTTTATTTGGGTTTTTCGCCATATTGCATTTAATTTTTAACCAATCCAGTTGATATTTGGCACACAAATCGAGCTTTGCAGATTCTAAAATTTTAAGACAAAAGTACTTTTAAATACCGCCAGAGGGCACTCTTTACCTAAAACTTAAAATTTATTTACATCACAACTTTTATTTTGACAGATATCGCAAAACTGGGGGCGCCGCTTTATAGACAATCAAAATTTTAAAAAATAAGGTACTCTTTATTAAAGTCGATAAACTTCCCCGTTTAGGCACCAATAGACATCAGTTTTCATCAATTTCAATCAAATTACCTACATAAATACAGGGTGTCCAGTAACTCAACTGACAAACTTTACGGGGCGATTCCACAACAGAAAATAAGAAAAAAACTTCATATACACATATGTCCTAAACGTCTTAGTTTTTGAGCTACGGTGTGTTAAATATAAAAAAATCTTTTTTCTTTTAATTTTTAACACCCCGTAGTTCAAAAACTAAGACGTTTTAGGCATATGTTTATATAAGGTTTTTCTTATTTTTGTTGTAGAATCGTTTTGTTAAGTTTGTCGGTTGAGTTACTGGGCACCCTGTATGTATGTAGGTAATTTGATTGAAATTGATGAAAACTTTGATGTCTATTGGTGCCTAAACGGTGAGGTTTATCGACTTTAATAAAGAGTACCTCATTTTTTAAGTTTTTGATTGTCTATAAAATGGCGCCCCCAGCCTTGCGATATCTGTCAAAATAAAAAGTTATGATGTAAATAAATTTTAAGATTTAGGTAAAGTGCCCCTGGCGGTATTAAAAAAGTACTTTTGTCTTAAAATTGTAGAATCTGCAAAGCTGGATTTGTGTGACAAATGTCAACTGGATTGGTTAAAAATAAATGCAATATGGCGAAAAAACCAAAATAAAAATGGAACTTTGACTGCTTGTAACGCGAAAACGAATGACATTTTGAAAAAAATTATATGAAGCTCTACCTTTATTTTGTCAAGTAGAATCACCCCTTAAGTTTCGTGATCGATTTTTGAATCACCCTTATATTTGAGTGGGAACCATATTTTAGTTTTTAGATTACAAAAAAAAACGAAAATGCTTCATACTGCCTTGATTTCAAGTAACCCATGGTAATAATTTGGATCACCCTGTTTATTTTCGTGTCCTGTGTACCTATACTGCATCAGTGCTTGTGCTTATTTTAAAAATGGATACAATTTCTTTATAGTCTAATCTTAGCACCATATTTTAAGAAAAGAATATGTTGAGTTCCCATTTGATAACAATCACTAAGGCCGAGTTTATAAATCAAAATTTAATTTTAGTATTTGTATTAGAGTTAGTCACAAGATTCAAGAACATACATTTAAATTGAAGTGTTTATATATCAAATTTAATTTTCTGGTTTTAAGTAACGACCCTAAAATTAAAAAACTTAACACTAAAATAGGAAAACATATTAGAGAATTAGAGGCATTTGTATTGTATTGTTTAAAATCGGTGAACCACAGGCAAAAATAAGGTTATGTGTCGAAAGCGCAGACGCAAGATAAATTTCTTAAAAGAGGCTGCAAAATCTCTTTCTCTAACTGCTGCCGTAATCGTTATGTTTAATAACGATAACCATAAGGAGGCCAAAAAACGTCTGTTATTTTAAGAGGTGCAAAATGTCTCTATATTGCAAGTTACCGTATTAAGCTCGGGAATTATTAATACCGGCCTTATTTAAATAGTGCTTGTACCCATAATTTGAAGTTATTGCAAATCATGTTGACAGTACCATTAACCTGAAAAAAAAGGAAAACATTTTAGTAGATTTTCTTTATTGTTTTGTGTTGTAGGGTTTTGTTTAACACAAATACAGAAATGCATTTGAAAAAGCAAGGTTTTAGATATTTTTACTTCTAAAAACTTTTCGATTTTGTGATCGGCGGCCGTTCGTATAGACGAACAGTTCCGAAGTTAAAATAAGACCAAAATAAGGCACGACCTAAAACCGACATAAATAAAGCCAGGCCAGAGACAAGAATGAGACGAGCAACTAAATGTAAATAAATTATCCGAGAGAGAGATAGCTGCTGGGCCTTCCTTGTCTGTCTTCAAGGAAGGTAAACGCAGATGCCGCGTGAGTCGACTTTATCGTTTCCCCGCCAAATTCAAATTATATAGCTGTGCTATTTTTGCCCTTAATGTTAGGTACTTGTTTTTGTTTCCTATTAATATAAAATATTGGGGTTTAGTTCAATAATTACACACACCTAATTAAAATTGTCATTTATTTGGTTTTTATAAAGATTTTTCTTACAGATAACCATGTCAATATTACCTCAAATTGTCTGTTGAAAAGCACAAATTTAATATATACACTGTGATCACTAATAAAAGTCAATATTCAAAGTCCAATTAAAGGTAAAAAACCACGAAACACACAATAAATCACAGGAAATGTAAACAAACTGTCCAAACAAATAGGCCATTGAAAAATATCAAACACCAATATCGAATAACATTTCGGCGTGACTGCCTGCGGCAACGTTTGTTAAGTTAAAAATATTCGATTCATGGTATATTTTCTTTCTCTTAATTAGATGTGAGCCAAAAAGGACATTAAAGTTTACATGCAGAAATTGTAAACAACTTGGCAACCAGGGCAAAGCGATGATTGCTCCATCTACGATAGCCTGCCATGATGAAAAGACAAAGACATATTTATTGGAACTTGCGTTAAACCAGAAAGAGATAAATACAATGGACAAATTGGTAGGACCAGTTACTCGTCTCATTGTTGTCTCTGGCCAGGCACTATACTTATTAAGGGAGTCCTTATGCTACCATGCTTCTGCGCAAGCTGGGATGTCAAAATAAGGCCGGTATTAGTGCCTGGCCTTATTTCACTGTGCAATAATTCTCTATTAATTGCTTATGTGCCATAAAAGGGTTAAAACCGGTAAATTATTTTTATTCAAGGTTTAATACGTGCTTTTTTAATGTAGCTAATTATTGCCATCAAAAAATTCCAAATTTTAGTTGGGTTAATACTAATACTTAAAATTAAATTCTGATTAATAAACTCGGCCTAAGAAATGTTTTTATTTAATTTAATTTTCTTTGATTGTTATCAAATAAGAACTATTTCTGTTAAAAATAAGACTGCCGAATTTTAGTGTTATTTTTTATGTATAGTTATTTTCTTTTTAATCTTTATTTAAGGTAGTATTAAGGTGTGCAGTTGAGTTCATATTTTTGATGATATTGTACAGAATTAGTAGTCAGTTTATTTTTTAATAAGGTATACAAGTATACATATGTGTATGTGAATGATTTAAAATTGTACAGATAATCATGTTTTTATTTTAGTTTTATGTGTTACTACAGAAACGTAATACATTTTTTAAAGATGCATTTTTGTCATTATTTTTTATCATGCCTTGTAAATCTTTTTATTTCATTCTGTCCAGTAAATCCACTTTATTTTATACTGCCAGTAAATCCACTTACCCTGTATTAATTTGGGGCCGGTAAATTGCACATTACGGTACCTGGTACCGTAATGTGTTGCCTAGCAAAAGCTGTCATGTATCATTATAAATATCCACGTGATCATTGTTGTTATGACTTAATTAATGTCATTCTATTAAAATAATACAAAATTTACCAGGGGTGCCATTTAAAATTTAAAGGTAGCAGTCGTTTCCGGTAAAATCGGAAGTAATTGAGAAAACAAGTAAATAGATCAACCAAATCACAAATATGTGAAGTAAAAAAGTTATAGGGGCAACCAACTATAAGAAACATCCGGTACAAGAAGCATAAATAAACATTTTTTTTTTTGAATATTCATAACTTTAAAACCAGTGTTGAATTCAGAAGTGTTTTTCCGGGGAGTTTAATATTTCCGGGGGATCCTGAACTTACCAGAAAAAAATGTCACGGCAAAAAAGTTGAACGGCAAAAAATACGTCCCCAAGTTTAAAAACCGAACAAACAACTTATGTATACCTTGAGATTAATTACATTTATTCTTGTGATTTGACCACCAAATTTAATTTGGTGTCCCAGATATCCTCCGGGGGAGATTATTCCCCCGAGCCATCCCCCTGGATTCAACGCTGTTTAACCAATAGTAATTTTAATTATCTATAATAAAGGTCCTTACAATTGTGAGCCTAAGCTGCATGGTTACGGATATTTTGAAATACATACATAAGGGCCACTTTACGTCACTAGGGCAATGTACCATATGAAACTATCTTCTTGGGACCATAAGACCGGTGGACCATCAAAACTAAGTTTGCATTTTTTAAAAACCAACTTAACTTATTTAATTAACTAAATTTAGTACGGGCATACCCACTAGGGGTAGCCCGCAACGGGGCTTAACTACAACTTTAACTTTATACTTGACTTCACTAACTACTTCTTATCTGATAAAATCTCTTTTTAACACGCTTTTATTAACTTGGGTTGTAACTATCTATCCATCTATCTATCTATGTAACGGAATCTTTGAGCCTAATTTTTACCAACTTCCAGCTATTCAATTTCTTTGAAACTTTGCACACGTATCAAGGACCGATGACAATGCAATAATTTAAAAACAGTATCCCGTTAAGTTCCAGCATTTTCCAGGAAAACCGGAAAAGTGAAAATCGTACGTTCTGGCTGATGCGCCAGATTAGACAATTGAATAATCGAACTTGACAACATTTGCCGACGGGTTGGGGACCAGGGGCTCAATTCTGCTAAATTGAACTCATTCGTTCGCTGAACGTATTCGTTCCGGGAGCGTATAACCTTCATCTGTTTTTTTTTAACGAACGAATAACCTTCACTTGTTTTTTAAAACAGGCGGTCATAAACAGAAATCTGTATTACCATCTGACATCTGACAAAATTCACAGTCATAACATAACCTAAAATTCCTTTAATGTGAAATTAAAGTTGAAAAAATCAGTTAACTAAGCTATTAAAAACAAAGTATACACTTTAATTGAAATACAAGAAGTAAATAAATAATTAACATGGTCCTCCGCAGCCAGAATAATCATTCGTAAGCAAAATAGTTCCTAAATCACATAACCTATAACCAAAAAGGTTCGTGAAGCGATCTCCTGCAGCTCCGTCGGCGCAAAAGCGCAAAAGTGCGTGAAAGCGTTAGCCTGAAGCTCATTTGGAGTAAAATGAATATGTCGGTTGTCAAAATATAGATTGAAAAGAAAAACTATGAAAAATTACTTATTGCTTTGGAAAAGTAACTAACAAGTTATTGCATATAACTTTTATACCATCTTCCATTTATACTTTCTAAAAGAAGGCCTTTATTGAGTGTTAGGTACTTGTACCGAATGTTAGATTAGGACAAAGACTGGAAATGGAGATTAGCAAACTACATTAAAATATCACTTAAGGTAAGTAAACTAAAGTAAACTCATCTTTAGAAAAAACATTTATGGTAAATTTCTTTTTAGTTTAAAAGGTAATATTTTAAACTAAAAAATGAAAAATAAATAATAGTTTAAAAAACTAAAAAAACACGCTATTATATGCAACCAAACTAAAAATTAGAAAATAATTTTTCATTACAAAGAGTTTGTCAGTCACTTCAGAGTAAAAAGCGTGGGGTGCTTAATATATTAAATGTTATAATTATTCTATTTGCAAATATCTATGAGGGAAAAGTTATGAAAAAATAGTAAAATGCACCCCACGCTTTTTACTCTGAAGTGACTGACAAACTCTTTGTAATGAAAAATTATTTTCTAATTTTTAGTTCGGTTGCATATAAAAGCGTGTTTTTTAGTTTTTTAAACTATTATTTATTAATTTCTCTCTCTCTTCTTTAAATATCAAATTTTCCAGTGTTTGTTTTGCATTTCTACGCTACCCAGTTTGTTTAATGTTTTTATTTTATTATTATAAGAGTAACCCAGAAAATTGTTTAATTTATACTTTTAAGACCTTGACACCTCACGTATATTTTTATGTAGCAAATTTCCCAATGTTAAGTAACCCAGTTAAAATTTAAATTTCCCAAAAATGTATATTTTTAAAATTCCCAAAATGTATACCTTTTTTATACTAGGTGTTCACAATAGTACGATACGATCGTTATATTTTTTTGCCCTTGACCTGGCTTTAATACTATTTACCCTGTTAAACTTCAAAAATTGGAGACCCTTCAAAACGCCACCCAATTTCACCTTAAAAATAACAACTTTGTCCTCAGCTCTCAACTCCAGTTCTACCCGAAACAAGTTAATCTAAATCTAATAGGGCCATAGAGTGGTCCCAATAAAACCTTCCTGAAAATGTAATCGCCTTAAAGTATGTCTCCTGAAAATAGTGGCTGTTGCAGGACGAAGGACAGTCTTATAAACCGTCCAGTTCAAATTAAGGCGCATTAGTGTCTTTGTTTCCTTAAACAACACCATCTTGTCAAGTTCTAATGGGGACGGAATTGCTCGATGCCTGCAGTCCAGAGAGCGGAGTTTCTAATTTGGTTTTGGCGGCATGGAGCGGTCGAGAGAGATCCTGACTTTTCTGCAATAAAAGTGGATAATAAAATCTATTGAATTGGCAAAATTCCTTTCAAAAGAAACATTTCTACAACAAATAAATAATAGTTAAAAAAAACTAAAAAACACGCTTTTATATGCAACCGAACTAAAAATTAGAATATAATTTTTCATTACAAAGAGTTTGTCACTTCAGAGTAAAAAGCGTGGGTGCATTTTACTATTTTTTCATAACTTTTCCCTCATAGATATTTGCAAATAGAATAATTATAACATTTAATATATTAAGCACCCCACGCTTTTATTCTGAAGTGACGAACTTTTTGTAATGAAAAATTATTTTCTAATTTTTAGTTCGGTTGCATATAAAAGCGTGTTTTTTAGTTTTTTTAAACTATTATTTATTTTTCATTTTTTACTTCGATATATCAATTAGTTTTTTAAAAATAAATGCTCCAGTTTATTTACTAAAAATTCCTTCGCCATTTTGTCAAGAGTAGTATTAGGACACAGAGGATCTGTAAAGGAATTTATTTATCCTGGCGGTCCTAATCAGGATAACGGGATACTGTTTTTAAATTATTGCATTGTCATCGGTCCTTGATACGTGTGCAAAGTTTCAAAGAAATTGAATCGCTGGGAGTTGGTAAAAATTAGGCTCAAAGATTCCGTTACATAGATAGATAGATAGATACAACCCAAGCTAATAAAAAGCGTGTTAAAAATAAGAAAAAAACTTCATATAAACATATGTCCTAAACGTCTTAGTTTTTGAACTACGGGGTGTTAAAAATTTTCAAAAAAGTTTGCAATTTTATAAATAAAGCAATATCTTAGCGAGGTGGGGCGGTCCGCCCCTGACCCCAAAAAGTAGTGTTTTCATAGGGAAAAAGGTATATTATTTTTTGTTTGTGGTTATTAACTTAATTTATAGGAAAAATAAATAATAGTTTAAAAAACCAAAAAACACGCTTTTATATGCAACCGAACTAAAAATTAGAAAATAATTTTTCATTACAAAGAGTTTGTCAGTCACTTCAGAGTAAAAAGCGTGGGGTGCTTAATATATTAAATGTTATAATTATTATATTTGCCAATATCTATGAGAGAAAAGTTATGAAAAAATAGTAAAATGCACCCCACGCTTTTTACTCTGAAGTGACAATACTCTTTGTAATTGAAAATTATTTTTCTAATTTTTAGTTCGGTTGCATATAAAAGCGTGTTTTTTTAGTTTTTTAAACTATTATTTATTTTTCATTTTTTAGTTCGATATATCAATTAGTTTTTTAAAATAAATGCTCCAGTTTATTCACTAAAAAATTTCTTCGCCATGCATTCTTGATTTAAAGCTAAAGTGGCCACATAATTTTCACCTTTTAGAACTCCGTATTTCTATGTATTTTACACCTTTTATTATAAAATTGAAAAAAGTCAATTAACAAAAACGCAGCAAGTTATGCATCAATTGCCCTTGCGCATTCGCCATAATTAAAAACGATTATTAAGGAATTTATTTATCCTGGCGATGGCGGTCCTAAAATCAGGATAACGGAATACTGTTTTTAAATTATTGCATTGTCATCGGTCCTTGATGCGTGTGCTAAGTTTCAAAGAAATTGAAAACTAACCAGAACTAACCAGTTCACAGTATTCCTCCTTCTTTTTTTTTGCACACAATTCTTGATTTTTCATTTTTTAGTTCGATATATCAATTAGTTTTCTGCGGTCATGTGATATTGAAATGTTTCACGAACTATTTCTGTAATCTAATCATTTCATTTAAAGCTTCACTGTTGCATGGGGTTTCAGAACGCAACTACTCCGAACAAGTTTCAGATTGGTCTACATGTAACGGGGTTTGTACCCGTTTAACGGGGGTTCTTGTTAACCCCATGGTCTTCCTGTCGTTTGCCGAGGGGTTGCGTCCTATGGGTGGACGCACGCTTGTTTAACTAAGGTGTTGCAACCTTATCCTGGTCCCCAACCCGTCGGCAAATGTTGTCAAGTTCGATTATTCAATTGTCTAATCTGGCGCATCCGCCAGAACGTACGATTTTTCACTTTTCCGGTTTTCCTGGAAAATGCTGGAACTTAACGGGATACTGTTTTTAAATTATTGCATTGTCATCGGTCCTTGATACGTGTGCAAAGTTTCAAAGAAATTGAATAGCTGGAAGTTGGTAAAAATTAGGCTCAAAGATTCCGTTACATAGATAGATAGATGGATAGATAGTTACAACCCAAGTTAATAAAAGCGTGTTAAAAAGGGAAGAAAGGAAATAATATAGTGAGAAGAGCCACCGTTTGAAGGTGAGGACCTTTTTTTGTTACAAGGAAAAAGTATAGAAGGGGAAACCCCGACCTTACGAAAGTATATCATGTTACAATGGGAGGGCCCTATTTTGGGGATAAGGACTTTTTAAAATTAATTAAATTAATCATGAAATGGTATAGGCCCCGACTTTTCTTGCCACCCCAGGCCCCAACACCTCTAGTTACGCCCCTGAAATAAAGCCATGGAAAATTGTTTAAATTTCATTTCTTTCATATCTTTTAATATTTAATAACAAAGGTTGCCTAAAAAATTATGGTCAAAGTAGAAGTTCCTAAATGGTATTAAATAGGTAACGCTAGATATAGGTTTAAATAAAATAGAAATTACCAACTTTAGTTAAACAAAATATTTTAAAGAATGTAATAAGAAGTCTGTTTTGTAGTAATCTAATCATTTTTAACACGCTTTTATTAACTTGGGTTGGAACTATCTATCTATCAATCTATCTATCCATCTGGCTATGTTTGTAACGGAATCTTTGAGCCTAATTTTAACCAACTTCCAGCTATTCGATTTCTTTGAAACTTTGCACACGTATTAAGGACCCATGACAATGCAATAATCTGCAAACAGTATCCCGTTATCCTGGTTTGGATCGCCAGAAAAAAATTCCATTATATTATAAAAACAACACCTGGGTTGCCATCTGTTGGCAACATTCCAAACTTTGCTACTCAATGGCGAAAATTTTTTTTAGTGGGTTGCCATCTGTTGGCAACATTCCAAACTTTGCTACTCTTGACAAAATGGCGAAAAATTTTTTAGTGAATAAACTGGAGCATTTATTTTTAAAAAATTAATTGATATAACGAACTAAAAAATGAAAAATAATTAATAGTTTAAAAAAACTAAAAAAACACTCTTTTATATGCAACCGAACTAAAAATTAGAAAATAATTTTTCATTAAAAAAAATATTGTCAATTCATAGTAGAAAGCGTGGGGTGCTTAATATATTAAATGTTATAATTATTATATTTGCCAATATCTATGATGGAAAAGTTATGAAAAAATAGTAAAATGCACCCCACGCTTTTTACTATGAATTGACAATATTTTTTTAATGAAAAATTATTTTCTAATTTTTAGTTGGGTTGCATATAAAAGCGTGTTTTTTAAGTTTTTTAAACTATTAATTATTATTTGCTAAAGCTGGTAAAAAATATATTTAAGTACAAGTAAAAATTCCTATATATCAGATGAAAAGCGCTTAATATATGAGTATTTAAATATTAAGAAGAAAGGTTAAACAAGAAGTATTAAAAAACAAGTAAATACATCAACCAATCCAAAATTAAGTCAAATATCGATACACATTTTTCAATCTGTAAAGGTTAAAAATTATAAGGGAAAAGCACCTGTGAGAAACACACATTTCTAAAAACCAAGAAAAATTGGGGGAAACTAAATTTTGTGACACTTGATGGCATAGCGTGCTTTTGAGTTTCACCGAATTATAATGAGTGTTAAGGGGCCCCAAAAATTTTTAAGACCAAAAAAAAGGTCCCCATTTGCCTCTTGGAGAAGCCCCAAAAATGTTTGACGACCAAAAAAGAAAGGTACCGCTTTTACAAAAACATTGCTTTTCTTATTTCAGCATTTCATTTTTCGTTCCTATTTTTAACACGCTTTTATTAGCTTGGGTTGTAACTATCTATCTATCTATCTATCTATGTAACGGAATCTTTGAGCCTAATTTTTACCAACTTCCAGCGATTCAATTTCTTTGAAACTTTGCACACGTATCAAGGACCGATGACAATGCAATAATTTAAAAACAGTATCCCGTTATCCTGATTAGGACCGTCAGGATAAATAAATTCCTTTACAGATCCTCTGTGTCTCTTGACAAAATGGCGAATGAATTTTTTTAGTGAATAAACTGGAGCATTTATTTTTAAAAACTAATTGATATATCGAACTAAAAATGAAAAATAAATAATAGTTTAAAAAAACACGCTTTTATATGCAACCGAACTAAAAATTAGAAAATAATTTTTCATTACAAAGAGATTGTCACTTCAGAATAAAAGCGTGGGGTGCTTAATATATTAAATGTTAGAATTATTATATTTGCAAATATCTATGATGGAAAAGTTATGAAAAATAGTAAAATGCACCCCACGCTTTTAAACTATTATTTATTTTTACCTATACACATTTGGGGGCCCCTATAGCCCGAGGGCGGCAGCTACGCCCCTGCTCGGTATACACATGCCTTTAAATGAAATTATATGCAACCACTTAAAATATTAATATTTTTAAGTGTTTTAAGTTTAACGTTCTCTAATTATTTCAAAACTTTATGTTTGTGTTTCCACAAGAATAATATTCCATATTGTCAGAACGTAAAACGTCAAGTGACACTGTTTGTTGTCTGCTTCGGTTTCTTTAATTATTATAATTTTACTAAAAGCATAAGCAGGAATAAATAAATTTTATTTCCCAAAAAATGCAAAAAACCAAAACTATACTAAATTTTAACCAAATCGGTTTGATACTAATTTTTAATTTTTTAAAAACTTTAACGCCTTGTATCCACTGATCTCGATGGATTGCCAATGTTATTACCTGCGCGAAAAAAAGTTATATTTCATTGGCAAAAAACAGGTCTATGCGCAAGCTATCCGCATTATCGGAAAGAATTTGTCGACGGCGTCCTGGTTTTCTGTTCGGAGTACGGTAGCTAATGAGCGTCACGGTTAAACCAGAGTTTCTTTATGAGAAGGGGTTTAGACATAAGCAAGACCGGAGATAGCTTTTGTCAGGGACGTGAGGGTGTGAGAATTACGATTTCGGTTGGCAGTTCTGTTCAAAGTTGGTAGCATTATCAGCTGATGACAGAGTCGTGCCTTGTCGAAGCTTTGTTTGGTAGAAACTGTGGAAATTTGGTTGTATATTTTGCAAGGATTTCCAGTTGTTAATGTTTTTGGTTAGTTTAGAGACTTCACATATTATTGGTTCGGACTCGTTTTATTTTAGAGACTTTGATAGTGTTTAGTCGAATAGTTTTCAGTCATTCGTGTTTTTATATACATATGATACTGATGAGTGTCCGCTAATTAATGGTACACAGAAAAACCACAGATGTCTTATGCGAAAATACCCATTTAGGATTTAAACAAACATACCTATATCCAAAAGTTAATGATAAGGAAGATACGGGCTGTTAAAGGGATATAAATATTTTTTATTCATGCACTTCGATAATTTCTGATATGTTTTAAACATATTAATAAAACTCGGTATCCAGGAGTTTTTAGCTATCAGCTATTTATATCTGAGCAGTTGTAATTATAGCTAATACGATGTTATTGAAGGTACATACCTACTTTCGGGTGCACTGAACAACTAAAACGTGAATACCTTAAAAACGGTTGTCAAGACCGATTCTTACTAAGTATACCTTTTTGTGCAGAAAGCATAGAGAAGCTTACTAGTTTAAATACATACAGAGTAGTAACAAAAAATTGGGTAGTTTTAGAGAATTTTAAATAGTGTACCCATCGCCCTCTAGTCTACACACAAAAATTAATATTCGATCTGAAAAGCTAATGTTTAAAAACCCCGAGATACCGTTTTATTAAGATATTTAAAAAGGGGGAACAATTATCGAAATAAATTTACTTTTCCTTTTACTATGACACCCCCGTATCTTCCTTATTATAAACTTTTGGATATTAGGTATGTTTGGTTAAATCTTAATATTTTGGCATAAGGAATCTAGCGGACACCTTGTATACAAAGTTTTTAAAATGGTTTTTGACTTACGGAACCATGGAAAATGTTTTGCTCTGCCAGGTACCTCATCGACACTCATCGCCCTGTCGTCGCTTTGATAATTTTTAATTTTTAATATTTAAACCACATTTATTTTTTGTTTTAGGTTATGCCTATTAAAAGAATCCAATAAATTTTGTTTACAACATACAGTTCTTTTTTTTGTTTTCTCTTTAATTCTATGCCACTAATCTGCCTAAAATCAAACATGGCCGAAAATGGCTCGACTTGACGTCACAGCCGCGCTAGCTTAATGGCGAATGTCGTGACCTTATCTCATCAATCGACTTTGGGTTAAACCGCGGACGCAAGGCACGAGGTGTGTTTGTATTTTGCCACGGCTTTTAAGTGCGCATGTTCTTCAACCCTCGATTTGTTTACTGCGCGAGGTCGTAAAAATCCGAAAATGCTTTTTGTCACTGCGGATCTAAATGTAGGTTATCTATGCTTGTATCTCAGAAACAAAGTAACTCCGAATGTACCTTTAAAGAAAAAAATCACCCTTTGAAGTTTCTTACTGTAGTAAGGAAACACCTTGTTTAGCGCAAAACAAAGGGTTATTTCGGAAGATAACTTTTGAAAATGTTTATACTAACTTTCCTTTTACTTTTCCAATATAAAATCTTTCCTTAAATTTCTTTCAACAATTCTATAACGCCCTGTATATTATCTGTAACTTAAGAGCAAAATAAAGGTAACCTACATATCTGTATTGTAAATTTACCTAATTCCGTGAAAGGCGTCATTACTTAAACATACAAAAGACGTCATAAGTTCTAAGATGAAGTAAAATTGCCCACATTGTGTCACTGACAAACAATAGCTTAAACTAAGAAACCGTTTGCCAGCAGAGGAAGGTATGCGCTCGAGACCGTTCGGAGAAAATTAATTACTTATTCCGAGTCTGCTGGCGGCACTTCACAGCCAGACAACTGCTTATTTATGCAAAAGCATCATTCAGCACCCTTTTTGTCTGACATTTTACGAGCTTCACTTCTTATCCGGGAACAATCAGATCCGATGGAGACATCCTATGCATTCATACGAGCTGTCTCTTGCCGGTATTTCATCCTGCATTTTCTTGGCATCGTCGCGATCTTCGACGCAGCAGTGACACTTTTACTTCTGTCAACGCTCTTTACATGGATTGGGAGTGAAGGAATTTAGGTGATGAATATTAATAAGTCGCTTGAATTAACAACACTGGTCTGCACGAAAAAAGTTTTTATCCTCCTTCGAATTATTACACCCGATTTTTATAGATTTGATACTTCTGGATAAAGATATTTTAAAAATATGTATCTATTACCCATGTCTAGTTTTTGTGTTATATATATTTTTTTCAAAACGCATTTTTAGCTTTAAATTTGAATCTTAAATTTAATAAGTAAAGAAATAAAAATATGGTTTGTTCCAAGACTTAAAAATAAGTTAAATATTCTATAAGCTTGTTATTAGTTGCATTGTACTTTGTAGTAGTTTTTTTCTTTTCATATTTTTTGTAGGGTTTTACGGCAAATAAACTAACAAACATTGCTTCTAAACATTTCTCGTTCTATTGCTTCCCTATTAAGCAAAATGTCTTGATTACATTTTTTACCATGTTAATTTAAAACTGCATCTAATATAGCGCGAAAGAACATTAAGGAAAAGTTTGAAAAATGTGACTTCATTTTAGAGTATTCTTGTAAGTTCAAAGTTTTTGAATTATTTGTTGGTAGTTTTTTTGTTTTTATTTTCGAAAAAATTGTCATACCGTTTTAGAAAAGCATTTCATGGTCTTTATTTAATGTAATCCAACGCCTTGTGTTACCGTTCTAAAAGAGCATTTCATGGTCTTTTTAACGTATTCCAACTTAATTTTAAAATTAGTATTTTTTATAAGCCTTCGAATTTGCGAACCTACAACAATAATTTTTTTAATTTTTTACATTACGGACTCGAAGAAATTTTAAGTTGTTACATTATGCTTTAATTGAATTTATTACTTTTATACTGCTACTTGTTCGTCACCTGCAGTAACATTTTGTAAACAAGCTGTCAAAAAATTTAGGTTTTTAATTATTTGTAGTGTAAGAAAATTTTATAGGCAATAATTGTTCTTTACTTAGAAGGGGTGAGCTTTCCTGGTTAATATGGTTAAGTTACTCAGTCAGTCTCTTCGTGGTTCTTCCCTCGGTCGGTCAAAAATGAGCGGAACAAAAGTAGTTTAAAGTGATCTGTGAACTTTGGATTTTTACCCTTTCAGTGACTTGGAATAAAATAAAATGGTTTTTTGTTTCTTTTAACAGTAAGGTTTTAAAAGATCTTATTTTTAATTTTAAAAATTTAAATTAATTTTATTTATATATTTTACTTTACTTTATTTTTATTTATTAAATGATATTTTATAATTTTATTTATTGTAGTGGAATTTTAATTTCCTAAGCAACTACAATTTTTCCTTCTTTATTAAATAAAATCAGTTTATTATTATTTTAAATATTTTGATGATATTAAAAATGTTCTTTTTTTTTGCACAAAAATAAAATCAGTCTAATCCGCCCAGGTCATTACAGTTTAAGGCCTAACCCGAGACCGAACCCATAGAAGTTGCCATCATATGACAGCATTTTTAAATAGCTTTATGGTTTGCTAGTATACCTTTAAAGCTGCAATCAGACTTGCAAAAATTCGTCAAAGATCCGTCCAAACTAACCAACCTGTTGGGGAGTTCCTTTGATACCAAAAACCGACAGGCTCTGCATCACCGGCAAATCATTCTCCAAGCCTTTAAAACGACGTGAATTCTGTCCACGGTTTTTTAATTACAAATATTCCTTTAGTTGCTGCTTGAGACGCCACTGGACATATTACCTGTAATTAAATTAGTGATAAATTACCCCCTTAATGTCATAAATAACATTTCCAAATTAAAAGAAGTTGGGTAAAGAATATTTGAGAAAGAAAAAGTTTAACACCCTGTATCTTGGGAACGAGGAATTTACAGACCCATGTTTTTATACACACATCAAAATAATCTAGGGAACAAGAATTAAAATTGTTATAAATTTTGTAGTACCCAATAAATTATCATGAAAATTCCTATGGATAATTACTTACTACTTCCTTCGTTTAGGAGTATTTCAAAAAGCCAGAATTTTTAAGAAAAAAATTTAATTTCAATAAACAAGTAAAAAATGAAAATTACTGAAAATAATAATTTTACACAAGGTCAAAAAAGTAATGTTGTTTAAGTTTATACACTTGTTAGTAAGTAGTGTGACCTCCCCGTGCATTAATGACAGCCTGGCATCTGTTTGGCATGCTTGAAATAAGGTTGTTAATTTCCATTTGGGTTGTATTATTCCATAAGTCAGAAAGACAATTGAACAGCTGTTGTCTTGTTTGCAAGTGCATTTGTTGATGGAAAAGCCTTCGTCCCATTGAATCCCAAAGGTGTTCTATAGGATTCAGGTCTGGGGACTGCGCAGGCCAAGGCAAAACATTGATGTGCTCAGTTTCCAAAAATTCACGTACCACCCGAGCAGTGTGTGGACGGGCATTATCCTGCATGAGTTGAAAATTCGGACCGATTGCTGCAGCATATGGAAGCACAACAGGTTGCAAAATGCTGTCACGGTAAGTGATGGCATTTAAAAAGCCCTCTAACAGAACGAGATCAGTTCTTCCTCCGACACGAATTCCGCCCCACACCATAACTGTGCCACCCTGGTAGCTGTGAACTTCCTGGACGGCAGCAAGGCGTTCCACATTTCCAGGTCGTCTCCACACACGAAGTCGGCGTGAATTAGGGGATGAAAACCGAAGCGAGATTCGCCCGTGAAGAGTACATTACGCCATTCTTCATGTCGCCAGTTTAGATGTTCGTGTGCCCATTCCAGTCTCATAGTGCGGTTGCCTCTTGTTAACGGGGAAACACGGAGCGGTCGACGAGCATAAAGGCTAAAGTCGTGCAATCTGTTTCTGACAGTTTGGCTGCTCCACAACAACATGGTGTGCGTTCTATCTCATTTGTTAACTGACCTGCAGTAACTGTTCGATCTCGTAAAGCCTGTAATCGAATAAAACGATCGTGTACAGGGTCGGTAACTCTCGTAAGGCCAGTATGCCGTTCTCTTACATCTCCGGTCTCACGGTATCTTGTCATTAATCGACAAATCACACTTGCTGATGTGTTAAGGGCGTCTGCTACTGCTCTATAATTTGAACCCGCTTCAACCATCCCTACTGCTCGCAACTGCTCTTCGCGCGTTAAATGTCGTCGTTCCATTATACACAGAAATTTTCATGATAATATATTGGGTACTACAAAAGTTATAACAATTTTAATTCTTGTTCTCTAGATTATTTTGATGTGTGTATTTTCAATTAGATGTTCTTAACAACATTCTGTAATACCCTGTAGTTAAAACTCGACAGTAGATTTCTATTAGGCTCAATTGTATACCTAAAATCTATCGAAAATCAAGTTTTAATTCTTTCTCGCACTAACTTTTTCTCCTAAAAACAAAGTAGCTAAGTTGATTTTAAAAACTTTTTAAAGTATATTCAAGCAAAATCTGTTGGTAAAAACTTTTGGGTTTAACGTTTTCTTCTTTTTTTGCTTCAGTGGCGTCGCCTGAAGTTTTTTTTTATTCTAAGTTGAGCTTAATCTGCTTAGGGTTATTGTTAGAGGTCATTCTTTGCTTATATTTTAGGGAATATAACATATAAGATCTATTCTTGCAACTTCTTACAATAAAGCAACATTGTGTGACCCTTATGAATTCTATTCTAGCCCATCTCTGAAAGTCCCCGAAATTGCACTTTGTCCAGTTAGTGTGTTAGCTTAAATTTATTTATTTATTTATTTATTGTTCTACAGTTGTTATAATAACTAACCATTTACAGAACAATACATAATATGATATTATGCAAACCTAACCTAAGAAAACACACATAACATAGGTACATTACAAAGAGCATCACTCATCCGGAGTGAATAAAATTAATTTTAATTTAGCTTTAAATTGACTCTTCGATAGATTAAATATATATATGCTCTGGCAGTGTCGATCATGCAGTTGTTGCATTCTGTATAATGGGGCACTTAAAGCTAGATTTGATCTTGCCCTTCTACAGTAAAATGTCTCATAACATCTTCTATTTAATCTTGGTACTCTATAGTTTAGGTTATTTACCATATATGTATTATCAACTAAATTGTGAATCAGCCCATGTAAATGAAGAAGACTTATAAAAATACGCTTTTTTCCAAAGAAGGAACATTATAATAACTTCTTAAAAATTTCCGAGCATTGTATAGATATTTACCTGTTTCCCGAAAGTACTTGCATTTTAAAAAGCGACTTTGTACCGTTTCTAATGAATATTTGTATTTACTGTAGAAAGGGGACCAAACTAGAGCACAATATTCTAATTTAGAGCATACAAGGGAGCTGTAAAGCAAGTCTATAGCTGCAAATGACTTAAACAAACGGGTATTTCGAATAATGTATCCCAACATTCAAATGTAGAACTGACTATCAAAAGAGGTAATTTTTTTCCCTTTAAGCCTCAAATATTAAAATTTTATTAATAACCTAGAGCTTACAATAAAGTCTTATTAAAGTTTTGTGGGCTGTAACAAAATAATATTCTTATTTCTTAATATAAATTTCTATAAGAAGTCTTTCCTTTTAAATTAATTCTTTAAGCCGTCGTTGTAACATCTTTTGCCTTATATCATTGAGAGCTGTAAGGAGATTTAACATCTTTGATCTCTTTATACATATCATAGAACATCTCCTTTTTTCAGGCATTATACTTTACAAAAATTAATATATCGTAAATGGTGGAAAGAAGACTTTTTATCTTTGAAGCTGTAAAAGTAAAATATTTACAAAGAGAAAATTAGATAAAAAGTAGCATGAAATAATCATAATAATTTAAATGAAAAGGAATTATTAAATATTTATAAATTGATATATAAATGACGGTTATTAAAATAATATACATATGGTTTTTTTTTTTGTTTTTTTTACCTCCGGACAGTGCGGACGTGCGTAGAGGACTACAAAGTTCTTCCCTGAGTGGCGGCTAGAGGTGTCGTACGAACGTTTTTACCTTCGGGGATCAAGGAAAGATTCACGCTAAATTGACGGCATCTTTCTTCTGGATCTAAGCGCTGTGAGCGAAGATTTCTATAAGCTGATGGTATCCTGTTTGGTGGTGAACACGAGGTATTTCTCAAATGGCGGGAAATAGATGGGCGTGCCATGGGAACTGTCAGTAGTGAAAGTGAAGGTTATACGTAACACCAGTAGCAGATCTTGCTTTGACAGCCGACAATTTATGCATTGCATCGATTGTTGAATTGTTTGTTTTCTTTTGGAATTTCTGGGAGCTACAAGCTCGATTATCCAGATTTTCCGCCGACGAAGCCCTGGAAAGCATAGTCCGGAAGGGGAGACTGGTGGATTGGACCTGAAGGGACCAAAACCAAGAAAAAAAAAATAGAGAGAGAGAAAATAATATACAAGTTGTATACTGTATATTTTCAATGTTAAATTTTAAAATATACATTTTCATAAATTTTAAAAACTTACAAAATGTATATCATACTTTTACAAAATTGTGTCATCAATTAAGACAAATTGTACATTACGTGTAGAAAAAATGTATAATCGAATTCTCACATCAAAATGGGTGGGTCTAAGTTAAAGTTTTACATAAAAACTTTGTTAGCAGGTTGAATAGGCCAAGTTTATTTTTTTTTGACAATTATCTTAAAGCGGATTTTATGTGACAAGTCTTAACAACCTAATAATTATTAAGATTACACGTACGCTACATGTGCATTAGCTACAAATGCGAATTAGCGATAACACGTTTTTACTTGGGTTTACTCGACAAGTTTTCGAGAAGTTTTTACGTTTACGTTAAACAGCTCCTTATTGCCAACATAATATTAAAATGTCTAATAAATTTGTAATTGTTTTTGCCTTAATTGTCCCAAAAATACATCGGAATGACGACACAATATCTGAGAATAGACTGAATGGACACAAATACACCAAAAATGCATCAACTGCTTTACATAAGCACGAATCTAGTACAAATCATGAATTTAACTTTAAGGAAACCGAAATACTAGTACGTGATTCCAACCATAAAAAACTTACTTTTAAAGAAATGATTGAAATTAAAAGGGAAAAACAAGCTCTTAATGACAAAAAAGATATTAGTAACCTAAGCCAAAATATATTTTAACCTCATAAATAAATAAAATTTAAATATTACCAATTACATAATAGTTCATTTCACACCCTATAAACAACAACTTTTAAAATTATTAAGACATCCCTATATAAAACTTCCTTAAAAACAAATATTCAAATACATTATCTACTCTGCTTCTTTTGAACCAAAAAAAAAAAAATATGTAAATACCAGAAATAAAATCAAATTCTTTTAGTGATTACAATGTACCACATCTCCAAGGTAGGCATCCGTAAAAATTTTATTTTGTTTTGTTTTATTATATAATAGATAACTTAAAAAAGTCATAAATGTTAGTTTTGTTTTAAAAATTGATTGGTTAGATTAACGAAAACTTTTGTTGTACGTACTTAAGTGTATTGTTTTATAAAATTTTAATTTGTTAATGTTAATTTTAAACTGAAAAAATACGTTAAATGTTCTGTATTGGTTTTAGGCTTGAAAAAGCACAATAAAATGTGCGAAACGTCGTAAAAAAAGTTGTTATTCATAAACCGATAACCTCAACAACGCACACTGCGTTATTGGCGTTATCAGCCCGTAAATTACTCCATGCGGTAACCCTATTACCACCAGCGACGGTAAAAATCGAATCGCGCATAACTTAACTATCAAAATAGCGCTTACTTTAATGCCGCATGACGTTACAGCACCATCCATATCATCTCTCTATTCATAACCTTCAATATTAAGTAATTAAGTAATTAAATTGTGCTGTATCTCTAAAATAAAAAAATAAAAAATTCGCACTGCATTCGCCAACAACACCGTTATTTTGCACAATTCGCCAGTAAACACATGCGGCTCTGGCATTTACAATCGGTTTAGAAGAGTTTTATTAGCTTTAAAGTGGAGAATATCGAAGTAGGCCTGCCAATAAAGCTGTCCTCCATCGAAGTGACACGCTAATACATGGTCGTACATTCATCACGTCAAAGGGAAAGAGCAGGACCAAAATGAACGTATAAATAAATCGGCGAGCTGGTCGAATCTGTCACACGTGTGACAAAATATGACCCACATGACGTCGCCGGGCTCTTTATTTATGTATACTGTTTTCATTGAAGGGCTTCATCTTTTGTTGAAGGGTAAACTCATATGCCTTAAGCCGGTGGCTCAAACCTATAACTTTTTATTTTTCAAGATAATTAAATAAAATTTAGTACGTACGTAGGTATTAGGCTTATCTTTCGACTTAATTTTAGGACGAGTTGTAGACCTACTAACAAACATATTACACATTTTTGAATTTAAAAAACGATATTTGAGAAAATGGTCGCATGGTCAGAAACTTAACAACATTTACCCAATTGATAATATACACTGTGTCCCAGGATAGGGTATTACAAGGAGTGTAAAGAAATTTTGAATTTTTATCGGCATTTTGGGAAAACTGGTCGCATGATCTTAAACTACTAATAAATAAACAGGGCGAGTTATAACAAAATAGAAAAAAATGTCAAAATAATAAAATTGTAGCCGTTATTAAGTGTTAATGTGTACATTAAATTTAATACTTTACTACATTAGGTAATATATTTTATTTTTAAAATTATAGTTACTTTACTGTTGAACATTTTTAGATAGCAATTTATTTTTTTACCCTACTTGACAGTACTAATGAATTACTATGTTTTTTCTCTTCAATTTTTAAATAAAGCCATGGGAAATTGTTTTAAATTTAATATTTTAATTAATTTTTTGGTACATTATTTATATATTTTATAAACTAACTTTAAAATGTATTTAAAAATAAGGGGGTTGTTATAATACAGAATGTGTCAAAAGAATTTTGAGGTGATTTTTTTGTGTAAATATTGCCTTAACCATATTTTACAGGCGATTCTGTAGTACCTTTATTTAAATACTAATTTTTAATACAGGGTGGTCTCTGAGGTAATGTGCCTAAAATTCAACTGGAGAATTTTGACGTTAAAAAATATTGCTTGCAACTAAACTTACACTTAGTAAAAAAGTTGATATTAACTAAGATACAGGGTTATCAAATGAAAAAAATATTTTTAAATTATTTTTTAGGTGGTAAATAGAGGACGTAACTTGCAATATTTTAACTGCCTCTAAAACGTCCCAACTTTTATGTGCTACTCTGCATGTACCAGCTAAGTAAATAGCCAGCAAACTCCCCTATGCTTTCTACAAAAAGAGTGTGCCTTGTATAGAATGGCTCCGAGCTACCGTTTTTAAGATATTTACATTTAAATGGTTTAGTGCAATAAAAAATATATAAGATAAAATACATTTACATTATTCGTTTTTGATGAGATAGTTGTAATTATGCCTAATACGATGTTTTTTTAAAGGTATGTTTTTGGGTTCCATTAAATAACTTAATGGCGAATATCTAGAAAACAGTTGCTCGGGTGAGTTCTTACAAAGTATACCTTTTTTTACGTTAGAGCTTCGGAGAATTCAATATTTTACTAGAATGGTATATATGGGAAAGCACAAAAAAACTTAAAACGTTTTAAAGAGATTCAAATTAGTGTGGGTAGTATACTCAGCAGTAACATTAGATATGAATAAGCTCATCCAACTGGCCGCCTAGGTACCGAGACTATTACAACCTATTCAAACATATCAAATAATATTAGAAAAAATTTAAAAATATTTTTCAAACTTTTTGACACTCTGTATCTCAGTCAATATCAACTTTTGTACTAAGAAAAGTTTCGTTAAATCCGCAATAATTTAAGTATAAAATAGGGTAATTTTCTAGAAACCTGCGGCAACTCCGATTTAAACGAAATTTGGTATACGGTTTTTTTGGGCGCTGATCACGAATCTGAAAGAGTTTTTGGCGGAAACGTTTCGTTCTCGAGATATTCATCATCAAATTTCAAATTTGAACTAAGCTTATTTTCACTATATTCCCCTTCTTTTGCACGCAATTCTTGATTTAAAGCTAAAGTGTCACACAATATTTGATTTTCACCTTTTAAAACCCCGTTTTTCTACATTTTTTACATTATTTTTCTATTAAATTGCGTTGCTTTTCTTTGATAATGCGGCAACCATACATACACATAGGACTTCATGGCACACTGGGATTAAAATAAGTCAAAGTATAGCTATGCAATTTAATGCAAAAATAATGTAAAATACGTAAAAACGGGGTTTTAAAGGTGAAAATCAAATATTGTGTGCCACTTTGCTTTAAATCAAGAATTGTGTGCAAAAGAAGGGGGAATATTGTAAAAATAGGATTAGTTTAAATTTCAAGTCTGATGGTGAGTATCTCAGGAACAAAACGTTTCCGCCAAAAAATTCTTTCAGATTCGTGATCAGCGCCCCAAAAACCCCTGTATACCAAATTTCGTCAAAATCGGAGTTGCCGCAGGTTTCTAAAAAATTACCTAATATAGATTTTATTCCGTAAACACCATGTTGCTCCCTATTCGGACCTTACAATAAAACATAATGAATGTCGAAGTTTCGAGACAATTGCCCAGAATTGTTACTAAATTTAAAGAAAACACTTTAAATACGTCAACAGTTTCTACAAAAATTTAATAAAGCAGTATATTATTTTCATAATAAAATGCAATGAAAGGCACAATTTCTAGTAAAAATCGTTTTAATAAAACCTAACAATAAAACAAAAACTTTTATCATCCGCTTTAGAGAAGCAGTTCTCTTTAAATTTCCCGGAAAACTCTTTCGGGGCTAAAAATAAAAGAAATCCAACCTCTTTGACCTGACTTGGCGATTTGGCGTCCTCGCAGCCGGAAAATATTTCTTCTTATCACGTAAGCAAAATCGCATTTCCAAGGGTCCGTCACTCGACGCTACTCTGTCGCAAACCCAATCTGTGTCATAAGTGGTCCCCGACGGCCTAGAGCTGCACCTCCGCGACAAATTGCACATTGTCAGCATCGATTTTCCATTCGCAGTCACGTCGCATACAAATGTTAAGTGGCGCATTTATCTACCCCGCAGCCGCCGCCCGCCGTCGCCGCCGCCGGTGGGCTTTGTAATTTAAAATGCTTTTCTGTTTTACACTCGTATTACCTAATTTAAATCCTTTTAATGCTGTTTAAAGAAGTTTATATGTTCATAAAAAATATAAATCTGACATAACAGTTATACAAATACTTAAAAATTATACAGTGGGTCTACGTATAGTAAGAACCAACCGAACTAAAAATTAAAAATTTTTCATTAAAAAATAAATATTTTACTTCATAGTAAAACGTAGGGTAGCTTAATATATTAAAATGTTATAATTATATATTTACCAATATCTATGATGGAAAAGTTGTGAAAACACCCCACGCTTTTTACTATAAAGTGAAAATATTTTTCAATGAAAATTATTTTTAATTTTTAGTTTGGTTGCATATCAAACGTGTTTTGTAGTTTTTTAAACTATTAATTACTTTTCATTTTTTAGTTCGTTATATTGCACAAAATTCTTAATATAACAGGTAAATTAGAACATACTATTTAATTAAACAGCAAAAAGAAAATAACCAGCCCCTTTTTATTAGTTCTGTGCTCCTGTATATCAAATTTGGTCAAAATGGGGTTGCTCCAACTTTCAGAAACAATTACCCAATTTGCATAAATAAAGACAATATTTTTAAAATATTACCTTTTTAAACTAAAAGAAATTTACTGCGGAGGACCATGTTAATTATTTATTTGCTTCTTGTATTTCAATTAAAGTGTATACTTTGTTTTAATAAGCTTAGTTAACTGATTTTTCAACTTTAATTTCACATTAAAGGAATTTTAGGTTATGTTATGACTGTGAATTTTGTCAGATGTCAGTTGGTAATACAGATTTCTGTTTTATGACCGCCTGTTTTAAAAATAAGTGAAGGTTATTCGTTCGTTAAAAAAAACAGATGAAGGTTATACGCTCCCGGAACGAATACGTTCAGCGAACGAATAGAGTTCAATTTAGCAGAAATTGAGCCCTGATCCCCAACCCGTCGGCAAATGTTGTCAAGTTCGATTATTCAATTGTCTAATCTAGCGCATCCACTAGAACGTACGATTTTTCACTTTTCCGGTTTTCCTGGAAAGATGCTGGAACTTAACGGGATACTGTTTTTAAATTGTTGCATCTTCATCGGTCCTTGATACGTGTGCAAAGTTTCAAAGAAATCGAATAGCTGGAAGTTGGTTAGAAATTAGGCTCAAAGATTCCGTTACATAGATAGACAGATAAAAAAGGCCGCCTTCAATCGGACTATTTTATACAAAGGCGCCGCTATCCTTTATAGCGACGCGCCGATACACTATGGGATAGAAATCCATTATTTTGGCCAAAAGGCGACTTCAAAATTTTAATGGCTCATGCTGTGTATTTCAAAGTAGATACTCCAAACTACATGTACGCAAAATTATAAAAGGATATGACGACTTCTATTGGGGTAATAAGAAACTTAAAAATGTATTTTAAGTAAACATAAATATACAACATTTAATCTACTTAGTTTATTATTAGCCTTGTTTACTAAAAAAAGTAAAAGAGTTTAAATAATAAGAGCTATTGTTGTGTTTCCGATGCAGTCTCGCGAAGTCTCGCTACTTTTGTCAAAGATTTTTTTACCTTTTCTTTATCAGTTTTTGTACTTACAATTGCCTTTCTACTTTTTGCTACTTCTGAGTGTAAGGACAGATACAAGATTTTTTTATAATTTACAAGGTTTTCCATTTTAAAATTTTATATGTTTTGTCCTACACTGTATATCCTAAAAGATAAAAAGCATTCTGATGAAAGATATGGATTCTACAGAATCTACCCAACAAAACAGTGTTTTTTATTTATTTTATACGTTAAAAAATAAAAAAGTTGGGAAGATGTATCTCTATTACGCTTCTAAGAATAATTTAAAATTATTTTTAGATTTGTATGGTCATATTTCCGAAACTAATTGAGATAGACACATCAAATGTAGTATTTTTTTAAAGCATTTTAAAAGATTTTTTGGTGGTGATATAATATTCAGGGTATTCCATTTAAAAAAATCATACCTATTGTCGTACCCTGTATATCATATGATGATAATAATCATCGGATTACTGATTAGAATACTACTGAATTAACCAAACAAGCTGACATTTTAGTTTATTTTGGTACAATAAAAAAATAATAATGTTAAGGGGGTGTAAATTTATAATAACATATAATAAGTTTTAGGTTTCCAAAAAGCATTTGTAATAATTTATAATATTTTTCCAGTAAAAAGCACCTCATTTTAAGTTAGATTGGTAAGTTTCAGTATTTTGACCAAAAAATTAATTTCTATCCCATAGTGCGATGACCAGCTGCATCAACCGGCATATCATAAAAGAAATATAGCAAAGGCGGCCGCGAAGACAAGCATGCCGATTTATTTGCTTTAAACTTTTTGTGATTTTTTTTTCTTATCAAAGAGCACCGAATTTACATTTTTAAACTGTTCCTTCTATGTTGGCGGCATATGGTAAACTTTTTTATTATTAATTTTACGGAAAACAGTTATTCTTAGTGGCGGGCAGTGGTGCAGGGGTTAACGTGTCAGCCTCTCACCGCAGCGATCCAGGTTCGAATCTCGAGTCGGACATCGGATTTTACATTGCTCGTCACCTCACAGTTGGCAATGGCAAACCACTGTGTAGTATTCTGCCAGTCCTAGGTAGTAGTTATTTAGCAAATAACGTCCGTGGTGGCACTACCGCGTTGTCTAAACGGTGCTGTGAAATGTAAAACTGCATGTTTCAGTGCTTGGATAACGTTGACGGAACACGACAATAATGGGTTAAACATTCAGTAACCCGGCACCTCACGGTACTCTGGTATTTAGGCATAAGCCTTCGTGAGTTGTCATAAAGATAAAAAAATCCCTAATAAAAGTTCTGTTTTTTTTTTTGTATTTATTTACTTGGCAATATTTGGTGATACTATACAGAGTAGGACAAAAAGTATAGAGTTTTTCAATGACGCACCCTGTATATTATATGCACCAATGAAAATATATCTAAAAGACCTTTAAAAAATACCACATTAGGTATATCTACCTTATTTGTTTTGAAGATATGGCCATCAATATAAGGTATTGAGGTAATTTTCAAAGTACGGTCATTTTTTGGACGGTAAAGGTATTCACTTTATATTTTGGGGTTATAAAGAACTTGTAGAGAGCTTTACAAAATTAATTTTTCTTTTCAAATGTTTCCTCAATTTGCGCCAGCTGTTAGTTTAATATTTATATCTTTCATTTCTTGTCTAAAATTTGGTCTACTGTTGTCTTGTTAAAGTCCTCAAATTTTCATGAAAATTAGCAAACAATTCAAAAGTGTAGGATGAGGGGTTCTGACTTTAGACAAGCATTGTATATAAACATAGAAGCTTTCTGAATTAGTATTAGCATAGAGTAAGGAAATTATAAGAGTTATCATGGAATATCCGATTTAAGGACAGGTCATGCAAAAACTCCCAATATAATTTTATCTCGTTTCTCGTTGAAATACCGCCAGTTAGTCATTTCAGTAAGCTTACGTGTCTCCCCACCGCTGATGTTACACGAGGCGAGGCTTAGACCGACGCATTTTAGGTGTAAACTGGCAAAAATGACAAGCCTGTTGCCAGCCTGCCGCAAAAGCGGTACGAGAATTTTAGCATGCCATGGTTTCTATTATCCGTAGGTATGTTACTTTATGATATTAGTTTACACTTGAAAACGGACAGAGATAGTACTGCCGGAAACGTTGTGCGAATTGTTGAAACAAAGACAATTGAATTCCAACATTATTTTAGTATTACTCATAATAGTATTTTATGTTATAAGTCCGGTAGGTGACTTATTACAGTACGAGATGTTTACGGACGAGGCGATGCAGGAGCCGAGTCTGGAATATAAACGAGTACTGTAATAACACCTAACGGACGTGTATCGTATGATACTTTTATTTCATACTGTCTTTATGAAAATTAATGAATAAATATTATTTATAAAATTTTAAGAGAACATGTTGTTAGTTTCAAATTATTTTACTTAAATTACGTAGGTAACAGCCCTTCCTACCCTCAGTTTATTTGTTGGAAGAAAATACCATATATATGGTAAAGGCGTCCCGTTCCCCCGGAGAAGAAATGTGTGTGAAAGGACGAAGATGGGGAAAAATATGTTGCGTAGCGTAGCTGCAAGGAGGAGTAGCAGCTTGTAGCTACAAGAAAAGGAAGATAAGGTATATCTTCAGTTTTCAAACATGGCTAAATGGTGTTAGCCAGAGGTGATAAAGAAGAATATGGAAATATATTTATTTGTGTCAAGTTGTATGGTACGTCGTGAAGACGGGTTCAGAAGCAGCATGAGGCTGCATTTAGCACTGAAGCCGCAGCTCCTAGTATGGGGAAGAGCTCTGAAATATGGTCTTGAATTGTAGGGGTACAAGACAGTTAAGCGGCCCTGAGAAAGCTCAGGATATGGGAAATTGGCATGAAGTTGCAGTAACCTGATGTGGAAGAAGAAAATGGGAATGAAAAGGCAGACAATGGTACGTGGAGAAGTACGGGACAAAAGGCCAATGGAACGCACCATCAAGGACATGGACAGGGAGGCAAGGTGGACACAGTACAATTCAACAAAAGATGGACAATCTAGAACATTATGGTATTTGTAAAGTGTTTAGGTAAATCTGTAATATTTTTTAATTAATGGTATTTTTTTTTTGTTGTGTTTACTTATTGTCTATTATTATATTGATAAAAATAATGATTTAATATGCAGAGAAAAGTAGCCTAAAAGTAAACTTTGATAATAACTCTTTTTTAACCCACCGTATATGTAATATTAAGTTATGAAAGGGTCATTGTTTTAATGAAATACAATTTACGGTCAAGGTTGTAACAATTTCTAATAATGCTGAGCTAGCTAGTTTTAAAGAATCATATTTTGTTTATCAAGTCGGGTGTTTTGTTTAGTACATATATGTAGTAAAGTTAATGAGGAATAATACTATGTATTTAAAGTGTTTTATATAGGAGGTATAGAATTTAGGCCACTTTTCTCTAAAAAATAATCTTAACCGTTACAACTATATTTAAATAAAACTACTTGGAGAAAATCCCAAATTTAGAAATTATTCAGTTAACAATGGAAAAAATTTAACTTTTTTCTTATGATCAATGACAAATCTTTTATTTTTAGAAAAAAGTCAAGTCAATTAATTATTTTTTGGATTAAAGGCTATTTGTTCATTTTTTTGTTTACATTTATTGAAAAAATTTTAGATAAAACTTTTTTCATATTTTTAAAAACTTCGAAAAGTTAAGGTTATTTACGGTAATTTACATAATAGGTAAAATATTGTTAGATTTTTAAATATTTGTAAGCTATATGGAACTATCGATTTTGGTAATATTGCTAATTTTTTTAAAGGGTTTAAAGTAATTTGGCTCATTTCTAATAGCGTTGTGGGTCCAACGCTTTCAGGGAAGGGGCATATGTGAACACCTAGTATAAAGAAAAGTATACATTTTGGGAATTTAAAAAAAATATGCATTTTTGGGAAATTTAAATTTTAATTGGGTTACTTAACATTGGGAAATTTGGTACATAAAACAATACGTGAGGTGTCAACATCGTTTTGATGAACTCTGGTGTCAAGGTTTAAAAAGTATAAATCAAACAATTTTCTAGGTTACTCTTATAATAATAAAACAAAAACATTAAACAAGCGGAGTCGCCTAGAAATGCAAAAACAAATACTGGTAAATTTGATATTTAAAGAAGAGAGAAAGAAATTAAAAGGGATTGTTTATCAGATAACAAGCAGTTAGTGAAGTAAAGTATAAAGTTAAAGTTTGAGTTAAGCCCCGTACGGGCTATCCCTAGGGATATGCCAGTACTAATTTAAGTTAATCAAATAAGTTAAGTTGGTTTTTAATGCAAAGTTAGTTTTGATGGTCCACCGGTCTCATGGTCCCAAGAAGATAGTTCCATATGGTACAGGTAACTATGATTATTCTTTTGCTTGTCACTATCAAATTACCCACAAAAAACTATATTATACTCGCTGTAGCTCCTAAACGGTATTAAATAGGTAACGCTAGATATAGGTTTAAATAAAATAAAAATTACCAACTTAAGTTAAACAAAATACTTTTAAAAAATGTAATAAGAAGTCTGTTTTGTGGTAATCTAATCATTTTTATCTACTAAAGTTGATAAAAAATACATTTTAAGTACAAGTAGAAATTCCTAAACGGTATTAAATGGGTAACGCCATTTTGGCATCCAAAAATGACATTAACCAAGGCACAACAACAATGATCACGTGGACATTTATAATGATATATGACAGCGTTACCATGAAACACATTACGGTACCAGGGACCGTAATGTGCAATTTACCGGCCCCAAATCAATACAGGGTAAGTGGATTTACTGGACAGTATAAAATAAAGAATCTTTGTCTACCACATTCAAACAGATTGCTTTTGTTATACCTGTCGTATCCAAAAAGCACACAATAATAAATAGGTAATAATAATCAAAGTCGGTCTATATAAGGTCGCGATATTCGGCCATATTGCTTTGACGTGTTATGACGTCACATCTCCCATTTTTTGGAGTTTTTGTTCAGTGCCGGAGATATACAGTTTATTGTAATATTAGAACAACCGTTTACACAACAGTTTTTAATTATTAATAAGTTGTAAATTCTTTTACTTTAAATAAAAACATTTGGAATTACATCTTTCAACAAATATCACTTCCAAAACAATGCAAAATGAAATGCGCAAATTCAAGACGCCACTGGATTAATCATCAGCTTTGATTTTACCCAGTCTTGCCAACTTTTCTCCGTGGAGTGCCCTTCCTTGCGTCCCCGACCTCGAACCGCCTAAGAGTTGAGGATATGTCGCAACCTTATAAATATAAACTAACCATGAATAATAAGAAATTACCAATAAAATAGTTCACTCTTTCCGCGGTCTTCGAGTAGTGCGGTTCATGTTTACGTAGAGGTCTACATAGACTTCCCGGGTAGGCGATTGAAGGCATCGTACGAGCGTGGCTGTACCCTTGGGGACCGAGAAAACATTCACGCTAAATTGGGGCTTCTTTCTTCTGGGGCTAAGCGCTGTGAGTGAAGATTTCTAAAGCCTGAAGTTTTTGCGTTTTGGTGTTGAACACATGGTGTCCTCGTATGCTCGAGGAGGTGCGCTCGTCTTGCGGAAATGCGTCAGTAGTGAAAGTGACGGTTATGCGCGATACCAGTAGCAGCCGCTGGCTAGACAGTCACAATTTATGCATGTATAGAGAAAGAATTTGCTTTTAAACAGAAAACATAGCTTGAACAATAAAAGGAAAATCTAGGGGTCTAGAACCCGACAATCCAATTTTCCAACCACTTGACGATGGCTGTATGCACTAAGTGTCAAAGCCAAAAACCGAAAATAGAATAGAATAATAAAATAGTTTTTTTTTACGTATTTGGTTTCCATATTTTAGTGTTTATTTAAATATTACATAATATCCAATACAAAATCGTCTAGCTTCAAAACTCAAAGTATTTTCTCGAATTGATTTTTCATGGACAGTCATTTTTTTTCGCCTGACCTTTCAAACGTTAAGTTGCGTATTTATCTAAGTTGCCTGTGGGTTTTGTAATTTAAAATGCTCTTTTGTTTTACACTCGTATTACCCTCCATAAATCCTATTTACGCTATTTAAAGGAAGGCGGAAAGTTCATATTTTACGGCAAAGTGCTTTTAAAAACTAATACGGAAAATTTATAAAGTAATAGTGGACTACTTGCAGGTAATGTACCTACATTTACCTACTGATAAATGGTTGCGGTCATGGGATATATATGGCGAACAGCAGATGGGTCATTTTAAATTTGTTTTTGCAAATCTCTGTTAAAAGAATAAACACAGGGTGTCCCATTTTGGTTGTCCCTTATGGGAAACTTGGAAACCATAAGAGATATTAAAAATCCGATACCCCATCCTTGAGCTCTTTTTTGGAGAAAACATTTATGGTAAAACATCATCGCTATCGCGAAGCGTTTCAGAGATACAGGGTGATTCTCGATTTTTTCACTTTTTGAAAAGGTCCTGTAGCTTTGTTGTTATTACAGATACGAGAAAACTAATTGCACATTTAGTTTTTTTTTGCTCTATTGCTAAAGTTGACATGGAGAATTCATAAAACATAAAAAATCAAAAATTAAATTAAAAAAAACTTGATAAATTTTTAAGTTTAATTAATATAACTTGTTTATTATTGTTGTTGTAAACTCGTTTTTTGTTTTTTTTTCTACGGAAATGTCTCCTGAGATAAGGGATGACAGATTCCTTTTAAACTTCCCTCCTATGGTCTTTCAACTAAATTCTGTACTTGGCTCTCTAGTTATCTATCCGATCGACGTATATCAGTTATTGTGGATGGCCATTCTTAAGCTTTCCCCAAATAAATGCTGGAGTGCCTCAGGGCTCAGTTCTGGCACCAACATTGTTTCTTCTTTACATCAACGACCTTCTCTTGTCCATAACTAATTCCATTCATAGTTTCGCCAACGATAGTACCCTTCACTCCAGTTTTCATGTTTCTAAACCCATCACTAAACCTGATTTGGAAAACAAACGCAGAGCGATGTAAATATCTCTTTCGCAGGATCTTAATTTAATATTGGACTGGGGCGCCAAAGGTCTCGTCCATTTTAATGCATACAAAACACAATCATGTTCTTTGTCGCAAAAAGAGTCAACAAATACTAATCCTCTGCTTATGAGCGGCCAGGTTTTGCAGAGCAAAGACACCTTCCGTCTTGTGGGCGTCACATTTGAAAGAAACCTTAACTGGCATAAGCAAATTGTATCTATAGCCACGGCAGCTTCAAAAAAGCTTGGATTTCTCTTCGAGCCAAAAAGTATTTTTCCCCTTCTAATTTATACCCTTTATATGTGTCCCAAATCCGACCTTCCTTGGAATATTGTTCTCATATCTAAGGCATGGCGTTCCCCACAACCCTAAGCATTCTTGATTTCATTCAAAAAAGAGCTATTCGTCTCATTAATGATTCTTCACTTAAAGGAATGCTTTCCCTCTCTTGCCCATCGTCGGGCTGTGGGGAATTTATCGCTTTTTTATAGGTACTTCCATGGCTTCTGCTCTGAAGAATTGTCCGGTATAGTTTCTCCACTCATGGTTCCCAACAGACAAACTTGTGGTGCCGCGCGTATGCATCCCTCTACGGTTCTCTGGACAGGCCCCGAACTTCCCATTTTTTGCGTTCTTTTAGTTTCTAGACTGTGGAACCTACTGCCCGCGGAGGTCTTTCCTTCCCCCCAAATCTTCAAGAATTTAAGTCCCGTGTCAACAAACTCCTTCTTATTTCACCTAAGACACCCACGGTACGTTAGTATTTAGGCTTTTACCCTTCGTGGTTTGTCCAAAGATAAAAAAACCTAGTTATGAAAATATCGTACTCGCCTAACAAATTATGCTTTAATTTCTAAAAAAGTAATACCTTTATGAATTTGTTACATAAAATACTATAAAAAAGTGATCTAAAGAGTTTGGCAAACTTTTAGTCACCAACGCTAATTCATTTATCCTTTTTCCATTGAAAACGCTGACTTCGTCACAGGAACAAAAAACTGACTATAAAGGATTTTCGTATTCAAAAAACCATAGTTTTAAAAGTCTTATTTTAATCGCCCACAGCGATGTAATTTAAGCGTTAAGACAGTACGAGGGCACGAAAGACAAAGGCTCAAATAAAATAAAAATTCACCATTTTCCACGGACTTTATGATGAAGTGGCAAATCTTGTTTTTATTTTAATTTGTCGTTTCACTTGTAAAAGAATATAAATCTGAAGATCCTCTTAAACGGTGTAATTTAAATTTCCCTTCAAAGCGAATTTTTAATTTTGTAGAACGACTGGATGGGTCCTTTGACGAAAGACGTTTTTTTGTTTCTAAAAAGCTTTACTTGACTTAAGATGTTCGCTGCATGTTTGTAAGTGGTATTTTTCGGACATCTGGTTTTTATTTTTAAGACAGCGGAAAAACAATTCAATGAAACTTGGAGACTAAGTTTCCTTTTATGCAGACGCGGCTGTAGTGGCTTTTTTCTCAGGTGGGTCAGTGAGCTACTAATTGTGCCTTGCTATACAGAGTGTCCCACCGGGAACTGCCGCGATCGATTTCTCGAAAAGTAAACTTTGGAACTTTTTGAAAATTTAGTCACAACGCAATTGCAATGTGAAGAAAAAAGAAAATCTAACTAAATCCCGGCATGTAAACATGCGTGACTAATAGTGCTTGTTTTGTTATTCTATTGCCTGCCGATGAATCAAACAGCGTTGCTCATATTGTATAATATAAAAGTGAATGGTTCTTGAGCCTTGATATAAATACATTAATAAAAGGTAAAGTTCTTTGGGCATATGGCTCATTAATTACTGTAAAAATAAATAAATAAATAATAACCTGTAAGAATTCGGCTACCATGGTTGGTTGTTTAAAAATTACGGAGTCTCCAAAAGAAAATGGAATACCCTGGGCCCGACCAAGACGGTGACACGTGTTTCGTCTTCGTTAAGACTTGTCATAGCCGCTTCAGGTCGTTGTTGGCATAACAGTATATTGCATACTTAACTTTTGCCATATACAACTATATGGCACACTTTACCTACTACCTTTAACCTCTCGATGCTATGGCTGTTTGTTTTTAAATTTCTTGGTGAGATGGCACCGGTTGTCTATATTTGTTAGTTCTGGGATACAGAAAGAATATTTATAGTCAATCGGGGCATCATCAAGGCGTCTATCGACCTAAAGCGGCTATGACAAGTCTTAACGAAGACGAAACACGTGTCGCCGTCTTGGTCGGGCCCGGGGTATTTCATTTTCTTTTGGAGACTCCGTAATTTTTAAACAACCAACCATGGTAGCCGAATACTTACAGGTTGTTATTTATTTATTTATTTTTACAGTCATTAATGAACCATATGCCCAAAGAACTTTACCTTTTATTAATGTATTTAAAGGAGTGGCACTAACAATGGGTTAGTTACTTGTTTTTCATACTCTTATTTCGGTTAAAACTGTTAATTGCTGTAAGTGGAAAAAATAAAACTTTAAAACTATTTGTTTTTCGGGCAGGGACTTTAAGTATTTTTGTGTATAGAGACAAAACGAAAAAATACAAAACATAAAAGCATAAAAGGTTACTCAAGCGCTAAATGGTGTGTTTTAGTTTAAATGTGCAGTGAATTAAAATTAAAAGAGTTTTCTGTTCAATGTTCAATATGTAGGAAATCAGTAACATTTACGAATTTAATTTTAAATGTAGATTTATTGCTTGGTACTTTCCAATTTATTATGTCCTAGTAAGTTTTGCTAACAAAAAATAATACAATAGTTATTTACATTACAAGATGCGAAAGTTTATTTTTGGTGTGAGTTGGTTTTTAAATGGCCGAGGCGAAGCCGAGGCTATTTAAAACCTCCGAACACTTGAGGCCTTTCGCATCGTGTAATGTATTATATTTTTTCTGCTACTGTTCTATGTATCGCATAATTTAATAATCATTAACATCATGTTTTAATAGAAATATCAGAGATTTTAAAATTTTACCTGTTAAAAATTAATCCATAGCAACACATTTATTGTTGACTTTGTCTGTCATCAGCACTTGTCAGATATTGAATTATTTGTTAATTTAGTATAAATCCATTCCCATTTTAAAATGTTAAATGAATATGAAAATGGCATCCAAAAGGCGGCTGACCTTGCGTGGCCTCACTTCTGCCAGACAAATCTAAAGAGAGGGTACCATCAAACATATAAATCGTTTTCTGAATGGCTTGCTACAAAAAATGTGGGGCGGATTGACGAGAATGTGATGTTGGCGTATTTTCAAGAAAAATCCGAGTCTTTATCACCACCAACCCTCTGGTCTGTATATTCCATGCTCAAGTTAACAATTTCCGAAAACAAAAATCAAGATATTTCGGAGTTCAAGAAACTAGTTGCTTTTATTAAAAGGAAAAACGATGGTTATGAGGCAAAAAAGTCAAAAACTTTTAAAAAGAAGAAATCATAAAGTTTTTACTTAACGCGCCTAATCAAAGTTACTTAGCAATGAACGAAATATACAGAACGAAGCTAAGTGATGCAGAAATAAGAAATGACGTGGCTATAGTAAAAATAGTGGAGTCTAAAAATAAAGTTAAAAGAAACTTTGTAGTAACCAACGATGAAGGCTCAGTTCCTTATGTCAGATTTCTACAGGAATATATTAAGCTGAGACCAAGGAATGCTCTAGATGAGCGCTTATTGCATCGTTATGAAATAGGTAAATGTGTTAATCAAGTAATTGGAAAGCAGACTATTTCAAATGTACCTAAAGAAATTGCGAAATTTTTGAAGCTTGAAGACATCAGTAGATACACTGGCCATTCTTTTAAAAGAACGTCAACTTCGTTCCTTGCCAATGCTTCGGATGTCGATATTTTGGACTTAAAAAGGCATGGAGGTTGGAAGTCTTCTTCTGTTGCGGAGGGATATATTGCTGAATCCTATAGTAATAATGTAGAAATTTCAAAGAAGATTTTACACGAAATTCCTACCAATATTTCCTCTAATGAAGTAACAGTGAAAAATATGAATATTAACGTAGTTAAAGGTGATAACGATACCCCAACTACAAATTTAAAAACTGTTAATTCAAGTATTATTCCTCCAATTTCTTTTTCTAATTGCTCAAATTGCACAATTACTTTTAATGTCAATACCTAACCTAGTTCTTTAAAATATTTTGTCATAAATTAAGTAGTTACTTTTTATAAATAAATCCTAATATTTCCCATAAGCATATTGTCTTTTTTTACTCTTATTTTTTTGTCTAGGCGCTGAAAATATTACTTTCGTAGCTAGCAACGCTTAGTAACCAGGTAACACGAAGGTTCTCTTTCGTTATCATTCGCGTTGCTAGGACCACAAAGTTTTCTTATTTATACAGTGGTAGAAAAAACATTTTTCTTGGTATCTATAGTATAACTTTATATCCTAAACCAATTTCAAACCCCCATCCAACATGTGCTATCTATTTGTTTACCACAATTAAACCCCGTTTCAGAAAAAACCCAGCAAAAGGCCTAACGACCATTTACCAAAGTCATTTAAGTTGTTTTGCACCGCACCGCACTCCGGAAAGATCCCCAAATTACCGGCACTTCAATTATATTAGATAATGTTACTCTCTCTTCTCTCGCCTCAACTCTGCATCATTCTTTAGAGACACACCCTGGGACTGATTAAATTTTCATAAGGCCCCTGCCCCCGGTTTAAGAAAAAAACTTCGGTTTAATTTGATAAAGTTGATCTTAATAGAAAAGGAGGGTCAGGCCGAAGCTTCTGCCCCTTTATTGTGCTCGCTTTACGGGTTTTTGGCTTGTTTGCTTCCGGTTTGCGAGAAAAACTTACAGCTGAGGTCGCCATCAATTATTCTAAATTATTCATGCTTGCAACTTCTTTTTGTTGACTGTAGTATATTAGTTTAACATTATTACTCCATACTTTTCAAAACAGAACCGAAGATCTATGGGGTCAAGGTTGTACCTATACTTTGGAAAAATTTATAATGTGACGTATATTTTTGGATACGGAAACTCTTTGCGTCACTTATCATTCTGAAGTTTTTAAACACGTACTGGATCTTGACCGAGTATTATTTTATAAACCAAGAAAATTTATTATTCCCTGATAAAAACAACCTTGAGTAAGATATGCTATACTGTTTCTGCGGCGTTAGGGTAGTTTTCCCATAAGAAATACATGGGGAAAATTTAAGGTTCGATCTGCAATTTTGATGCCATCCCAACCCCTAACGCAAATTGAATTTTTTCATGGCCTAAGTCACCACGTGCTAGATAGGGGTAGTTTTCGTAACCATCGATGACGTCATCACCAAACTCAAAATTGAAACGACCTATAAATTAAAAAAAGTTTGGAGCCTTTGCGGATTGAACCGAGCCGCCTGCGTGACAGCCCACCGCCATAGGATCTGACATGCCATTTAAACACATGTACATTTTGTAGTCAAACATGGACAAAGAAGTAACCTGATGGACAATTAAGTATATATTGGACAAAACCATAGCGTTTATATGGAAATATAAACGCTTTGAGATGAAAATAAGTCTGATATGGCTAAGTTTAATAATAAGGCTACAATGACCGATTTACTATAGGGTTACCGTTCTAATCGCTAATTGATATGACTTACCTATTTTTGAACAGCTATAGCGCCTTTATGGCTAAAGGCGTCATGCGGTTTTCGCTATTCGATAGGTATGACGTAATACTATATTTAAAAAATTTAAACCGCTCTCTCATGATAAGTCATCAGGGTTAAATTATGATTTTTGTCGATAGCGCCCGAACGGTACAACCTGGGATTTTCGCGTTTACGCAGATCAATTTATGACCATAGCGCAAGTATCCTACGCATGGCGGCCATTTTCTAAGTCACGTGATTTTTGACATATGTACAGGTGACATTTCTCATTTGACTCGAACAGTCATTTTTAAGTCACGTGATATTTGACAGGTGACGGGCGACCACGCCCTTAATAATGCGTTGCGCAAGATTCTTAAATATGACGTCAGATTTTTGACATATGACAGGTGACAGATGACATTTGACAGATGACGTTTGACAGTCCGAGCCATCCCATTGGTTAGAGAGGAGCCAAGTAGGAGGAGTCTAGGGTGGGGTCACTGTTTTTCTAAAATACGACCGTATTTTAGAAAACAGTGCCGCATTTTACAAAAACGGTGCCGTATTTTAGAAAAACGGTGCCGTATTTTAGAAAACGGTGCCGTTAAAGAACGGTGCCGTATTTTCAGAAAAAACGGTGCCGTATTTTAGAAAAACGGTGCCGTATTTTCTGGGAAAATGTACAAAGAAAAACAAATTGAAAAGCAACGATTAATTAAACAACTGTTAGAGTTAGGACTAAATAAAAAGCTGAATTATAAATAGAATCAATTGTAAAACTTATTAGTCTCTTTGTAATTTAAGAATTAGTAGAATAAATAATGTACGTTAAAATAAATATATTGTTTTCTTGCCGAAATTTTCTCTGTCCATATCAGACTTAGCCCATTATCTTTAACAAAATTCCCATATAAACGCTATGAGATTTTGTACAATATATACTTAATTGTCAATGGATGTGGGTAATGACCGTGAGTAATGAGCGATATTAAATGTATACATTCTTAAAAAGTCGTGAAAAAAAAATTTTTACTGTATGTATAAACTTTAGGTAACCAGAACATAGAATAAAACCCAATAAAAAATTTTAAATCGCTTGTTTAAATAAACTCAATTCTCCATATCCAATGGCATTATAAAATATAACAAATAATTAGAATAAAAGTTAGGGAAAAGCTTTTAAGTAATTGCTTTATATCTGCTAAACATTACAATGAAACTTGTTTTATGATTTGTAGGACAAATAATTTAGTGTCTGTGAGAAGGGTTTCTTTGATAATTATAAGCGCGGCCAAATAAAATACGTTTAAATTTAATGAGGAAATGACAATCCAAGTTAATTTTAATTAAAATTATCCTTTATTATTTATTTAGTTAAAAACGAAGTTTAGTCTCTTAATAAAACAATGTTGAAACGTAAATATAAATCCTGCCTTAACATTTTTGTTTTATTATTTAAAATTATATATACAGGCAGGGGCTCAACTAGGATTTTTAAATTATTTTATCTAAAAACAAAGACATAAGTCGTTCGATATAGCGGTTTTCGCTATTATAAGAGATATTTGAAAAATTACTTTTCAGGGCGCTTCTATAGGTCGATTATGATGCACAATCTGTGTGCGCGTTTTCCAAAATCCATTTCTATAATTTTATTGCCAATAAAAACATATTTATTGGACGAAAGTGTGGAGAGGCAACAGGGGTGCTGTGGTGGGGACGAAACAGTGCAGAAATCCTACATTAAACACCCAAAAACAGTAATCACAGTACACACCGCACTTTCTTGTTAACAAAAATGCCCGAAAAATTGTTTAAAAATTTCAAAAACAAATAATAGTACAACAATCCTCGCCATGGCTGTCACTGCATAAAAGAGGAGAAGCTGTTTGCAATAGAACTGTAAATGTCTTGGCGATGGCATAAGATAAAGTGAGAAAGTGTCAGAATAGCTTAAAAAGGAAGATATGTGACAAAAAATTCTTATGAAAAATTAAGTTATTCCTTCTTCCTATTAAAATTTGTAGAGAAAAAGAAAAAATACCTAAACATAAAGAAGCGAGGCATTTCTACAAAAATAACCGTTAGTTTCTCATGGAAATGGTGGATAATCCCCTGAAGCTTAGCCTTCGAAAGCTAATTGTTCATAAGAAGTTTTGGCAACGCTGAGCTTCTTATCAAGACTGCTTCATCTTCTATAATGACGAACTCCCTTCATGTTATCAGTTGACCTAAATTGAATGTTTCACTCTATTTTCCTTCTTTAATTAATGGCGGACTGAGATATCCCAGATGTGTAGCGATAAGCTCGAAAAATTTGTAATACTTTCAAAATTAATTTTACATTCTTCATGTGCCCCGAGTGCAGTGTATTAATGTTTTCTTTGTGTTTGACGTTGGATTTATACTGTTTCGTCCCCACCCAGCATCTCCTGTTCACTCCACCGTCCCGTAAATGTTTTTATTAATAATAAATTATAGAAATGGATTTTGGAAAACGCGCACACAGATTTGTGTCATAATCGACCTATAGAAACGCCCTGAAAAAGAATTTTTCGAAAATCTTTTATAATAGCGAAAACCGCTATATCGAACTTAACTTTTTCTTCACAAATTCCAAAATAAAAGTCTCTTTACCAAAGTGTTCCTCTTTAGGCCAATAGTATTAGGTAAAATGTTTGCTGAAGGTCCTGTGTTTCATTTTTTAAATAAAAACAAAAATTAACATCCTGTTTTTTAGTTTGCTTACCTGTATACAGCGTGTTCATTAAAAACTTACCACTTAACTTATCTGCAAAAAGAGACAAATTTTAGAAAATCGCCAAAACACGTCAATATATTTACTAAGGGAAAACGTTTTTACAAAAGATTGGACCGTACAACCCCTTAACCCCCAGTATATACATTATTTTAAAGCTCCCGACGAGTTCTTTATAACCTAAGAATATAAAGTCAATATCTTTACCTACTATAAAAAGGCGGTACTTTTTTTTATTTATTCTAGTCTCTGGTCCCTTGTGGTCCAATTCGCCAGCTCTCCCCTTTCCGAACTATGCTTTACAGGGCTTTGTCGGTGAAAAATCTGGATAATCGAGCTCGTAGCTTCTAGAAACTCTAAAACATGTAAAAAATAAATGCGATGCATAAAAAGATCTTTTAAAATCCTTAAAAAAGTCCACATGTGATATATGCAATTTTCATGGTTTCGGAAATATAGCCATCAAATTTTATAGTACACTGGCATTTTTAAATAAAACACCCTGTACATTACATTAACAATAAATAGATATTTAAAGAGCTTTAAGAAAATACCACATTTGATATGTCTATATCTCTTATAGTTTTGGAAATATGTCCACTCAAATCTAAAAATTACGTTAAATTTCCATTATATCACAGCTTTAAGCTATAAGCAATAAGTTTTAGTGTCAGAAATAAAACGGGGAAAATATCTACCATCTTTCAGATTTAAATGGCTATATTTCCAAAACTAAAAGATAGGCACATCAAATGTGGTATTTTCTCAAAGCTCTTTAAAATATCTTTTTAATGATGATATACAGGGTGTTTTATATAAAAAGCCACTTTACTATTAAACTCCTGAGGATGGCCATTTTTCCGAAACTATAAAAAATTGGATATATTACATACGGACTTTTTAAAGGATTTTGAAAGAACTTTCTAATGATGATAAAATAGTTCCATTTAAAAAAGGGGTATTTCGCTGTATAACTCAGCAACCCGATTGTCAATTGTTTTTCCTAATCTTTAGTCTTAAAGAGCGTGAAAAAAGCTACTAGTTTGCTAATTTATAGTAAGAACATTTTAAAAGCGCAAATTCGGTACCTTTTGAAAATATTACAAAAACATAAAAACGCCACCTGCAATCGGACTATTTTATACAAAGGCGCCGCTATCTTTTACAGCGACGCGCCGCTACACTATGGGATAGAAATCCATTATTTTGGCCAAAAAACAACTTTGAAATTTTAATGGCTCATGCTGTGTATTTCAAAGTAGATATTTCAAACTATATGTACGCAAAATAATAAAAAATATATGACGACTTCTATTGGGGTACTAAGAAACTTGAAAATGTATTTTAAGTAAATATAAATATACAACATTTAATCTACTTAGTTTATTATTAGCCTTCTTTACGAAAAAAAGTAAAAGAGTTTAAATAATAAGAGCTATTGTAGTGTTTCCGATACAATCTCCCGAAGTCTCGCTACTTTTGTATTTTTTTACCTTTTTCTTTATCAGTTTTTGTACTTACAATTGACTTCCTACTTTTTGCTACTTCTGAGTGTAAGGACAGATACAAGATATTTTTATAATTTACAAGGTTTACCATTTTAAAATTTAATATGTTTTGTCCTACACTGTATATCCTAAAAGATAAAAGCATTCTGATGAAAGATATGGATTCTACAGAATCTACCCAACAAAACAGGGTTTTTTTATTTATTTTATACGTTAAAAAATAAATTAAGTTGGGAAGATGTATCTCTATTACGCTTCTAAGAATAATTTAAAATTATTTTTCAGATTTGGATGGTCATATTTCCGAAACTAATTGAGATAGACACATCAAATGTAGTTTTTTTGGTGGTGATATAATATTTAGGGTATTCCATTTAAAAAATCATACCTATTGTCGTACTCTGTATATCATATGAGATAATAATCATCGGATTACTGATTAGAATACTACCGAATTAACCAAACAAGCTGACATTTTAATTTATTTTGTACAATAAAAAATAATAATGTTAAGGGGGTGTAAATTTATAATAACATATAATAAGTTTTAGGTTTCCAAAAAGCATTTGTAATAATTTATAATATTTTTCCAGTAAAAAGCACCTCATTTTAAGTTAGTTTAGTAAGTTTCAGAATTTTGACCAAAAAATTAATTTCTTTCCCATAGTGCGATGACCAGCTGCATCAACCGGCATATCATAAAAGAAATAATAGCAAAGGCGGCCGCGAAGACAAGCATGCGGAATTATTTGCTTTAAACTTTTTGTGATTTTTTTCTTATCAAAGAGCACCGAATTTACATTTTTAAACTGTTCCTTCTATAAACTGTTTCATATTTTGAGTAATAACGATTACAAACGACAGACACTTAATTTGGATGACCCTGTATAATTCAATATAGGTCGCATTTCTTAGTATTCATTTGCATTTTGCTAAATGTCTTTAGAAAATAGAATATGAATGAGAGCAAGTTTTAAAGCTCTATGAAAAAGCTTTTAAGTAATTGCTCGACATTTTGCTTAACAGTAAAAGTGTTGCTTTTGTAATTTAAAGAAAAGTTAATAGTCTTTGCAGTATTTATTTAGGAATTTGAATAATGAATACATTAAATTTGAGCTCTGCATCGCTCTCACGTACATTTCAATGTGATCTTTCTTACTTGAACTCAGGTTTCGCTGCAATAAAGAGAATGGACGTGGATTCTATGGTTGTTTTAAAATATGGAGTAGGGAAACTGGGGTGGATTCACATACAAGGGTACCTACATACATTGAGCCGACGATAGTACCCTTCACTCCAGTTTTCAGGTTCCTAACCCATCACTAAACCTGACTTGGAAAACAAACGCAGAGCGATGCAGATATCTCTTTCGTAGGATCTTAATTTAATATTGGATTGGGGCGCCAAAAATCTCGTCCATTTTAATGCATCAAAACACAATCATGTTCCTTGTCGCGAAAAGAGTCATCAAATACTCATCCTCTACTTATGAGCGGCCAAGTTTTACAGAGCAAAGACAATTTTAATCTTGTGGGCGTCACATTTGAAAGTAACCTTAACTGGCATAAACACATTGTATCTATAGCCACGGCAGCTTCAAAAAAGCTTGGATTCTCTTTCGAGCCAAAAGTATTTTCCCCCTTCTAATTTATACACTTTATGTGTGTCCCAAATCCGACCTCCCTTGGAATATTGTTCTCCTATCTGGGGCATGGCGTCCCCACAACTCTAAGCATTCTTGATTCCATTCAAAGAAGAGCTATTCGTCTCATTAATGACTCCTTCACTTACAGAAAGGCTTCCCTCTCTTGCACATCGTCGGGCTGTGGGGGATTTATCGCTTTTTTATAGGTACTTCCATGGCTTCTGCTCTGAGGAATTGTCCAGTATAGTTCCTCCACTTGCGGTTCCCAACAGAGAAACCCGTGGTTCCGCGCGTATGCATCCCTATACGGTCCAACTGGACAGGCCCCGAACTTCCCACTTTGTTCGTTCTTTTGTCCCTAGAGTTTCTAGGTTGTGGAACCTGCTGCCCGCGGAGGTCTTTCCTGCCCCCCCAAATCTTCAAGTATTTAAGTCCCGTGTCAACAAACTCCCTCTTACATCGCTTAAGACACCCACGGTACGTTAGTATTTAGGCTTTTAGCCTTCGTGGGTGTGCACAGTTTTTATGTATGTTTACAGACTAGTGAAGTTTCAGAATTTTCGGTGCGGTAAGATCGAGTGCACAACACGGAACGTGTTTTTGCCTCACGTAAGTAATTTCATAACGTAACTTTAGACATATTTTATGGCCAGTTACTATTTTTTGGATTAATTATTGCTATATAATCCTAAATATAATAGTACAAAGGCACTAATTTATTGTGTAAATTAATATAGACGAAGACGGTTTTCCTATTTCAAATTTTTTCATTAATTAGCATATGATGGGGCAAATTCATACACAAGTATATGGAGCACATTCATACGGTATAAATGTACTCTTGGCCCTTTATGAATATTTTCTTAACTATTATTTTTTGTTACACAGGCGATCATAGGTATAAATATTATATAAAGTAGTTTAATTGAAGTAATGGTTTCATTTTTACGGAAAAAAAGGTTGTGTCTTTGGATGTCAAAGATCAGTTAATTTATCAGACATAGTGATGATATTACCACGGATCTTAGGTCATAATCTGTTAATAACATAGGCATATTAATTTTAGGTTTTGTAAGTTAAGGTATCTTTGTGTTAACCAGAGTTTTTATTTGATATAATTAATAATGTATAAGCTATTTTTTTACATTTTAAAATTGTTAGTTTTAATAAATATAATTGACTAAAATAAAAAATGTTGATAAGTTTCTTTGGTAGATAACCATACATGTAACGTAAAGACCTTTTAGTAACACTCTGTTCACTAATCGGTACTTATGTTCATATCACGAAACTATTGCGATGTTAAAATAGGCATTAACAGATTTAGATAAAAACTGTTTTTTAATTTTGAATTTTACTGTTTGTTTTGTATGTAGAAAAATGTATTTGTGTTTTTGTGTATGGTATAAAACCATAACAAACAATAATTATAACGAATTAATAGTGATGTGAAATGTGCCCCTTCGGTTGTATGAATGTACCCCACTAATGGGGTACATTCATATATTTTGCTTTTTTGTAAAAGTCTTATGGAAACTCGCACATGAAGACTTTCAATAATATTAAGGTTCTACTACAATATAAAATAGTTAAGCTACTAATGTGTTATAAATTAAAAGAGATATACCTAAAACACGGCATTCCACAAAGCAAAATATAAAAACTGTATGAAGCCTCCCCACTCTCCCCTATAAGGCAAAAAGAAGAAATGTTTTATATGTTTATATAAAATATAAAAAAACCAACGCAACACAAAAAAATGGAACAAAATACATCAAGTCAGCAGTGGGTGCGGCTAATCAGCAATTATTTGTGTTACGTCAGCTGGTCGTTCCTCAATGATATATCAAACACGCAACATGCAACATGCTACGTAAAGGTAAATACATGCGCATATACATTCACCACTTAAAGCCCTTTCAAATTTTAGCTACGTCTTGTATCGTGCCATCGTACATCTTACTCGAATAATGCATGTGTTGCGTGATATCAGCTACGTGCGATATTTTGAACAAATCTTGCTGCATTAATCATGGCTTGTTGGGGGTGACAAGTAAATATTTATATTTTTTAATGGCAGAAAATCCTTTGTTTGGTTTAAAAAAACTAAAAAACACGCTTTTATATGCAACCGAACTAAAAATTAGAAAATAATTTTTCATTAAAAAAATATTGTAACTTCATAGTAAAAAGCGTGGGGTGCATTTTACTATTTTTCCTCATATTTTCCATCATAGATATTGGCAAATATAATAATTATAACATTTAATATATTAAAGCACCCCACGCTTTTTACTATGAAGTTACAATATTTTTTTTAATGAAAAATTATTTTCTAATTTTAGTTCGGTTGCATATAAAGCGTGTTTTTAGTTTTTAAACTATTAATTATTTTTCATTTCTAGTTCGTTATATCAATTAATTTTTAAAAATAAATGCTCCAGTTTATTCACTAAAAAATTTTTCGCCATTTTGTCAAGAGTAGCAAAGTTTCTCAGATGAACTTTCTGAAAATAACCTAATATAAAATTTGAGTAAAATCGATTCAGATCGAACTCTTGAAATAGCCGGTGGTTGGTACCCACTGAGACGTACAGGTGACAGATGACACTTGGTGGTATCAAGCAGTGGTTATAATAATAATATAATGGAATTTTTTTCCTGGCGATCCAAAGCAGGATAACGGGATACTGTTTGCAGATTATTGCATTGTCATGGGTCCTTAATACGTGTGCAAAGTTTCAAAGAAATCGAATAGCTGGAAGTTGGTTAAAATTAGGCTCAAAGATTCCGTTACATTCATAGATAGATGGATAGATAGATGGATTGGTTAAAATACAGGGTGGCCCACCATATTCGACACGGTCTGTAGCTGGATAACCATGGGGTTTTTAAAAAAGTAAGTACTGGAACATATACAGGTCGGATAAGACCACAGTATAAAATTATTTTACTCTATACAGGGTGTCTCAAAAAAGTGTGACGTATCAAAGTTATATTTTTGTAATGGAACAACCTATATTTTATGACGGTTTTAGATTCTACATAAAAAAATAATTTAAGTTTGTTAATAGTACCAAGTGTCTAATTTTATTCGATTTTGTGATATTTGATTTTTTTTTTAAATGCAGGGGTGCAATTAAATTAATTTTATTTTAACAATATAAAGTCCTTAAACTATAAAATGTTGTATACAAGATTAGGAAAAGTCTGTCTTATCATACGTAGGTCATATGGAGATCATAGATTATACAGGGTGATCAAAAAATAATTTCAATTTTTTAGAAAGTCAAATAGCAATATCTCTCTTTATTTTAAATGGAACGCCCTGTATTTTTATACCACATGATGACAAACCAAATGCTCTTTCAAATGGTGTATGGGTTGCCTATAGCTATCTTTATACTTTTAAGTAAATTCCGTTTTAACATATTTTTATTCCAAATGTCTATTTAAATGTAAGTAGGCTGGGATATAGCTATGCCTATTTACTAAGCCGTTATTGCAAAATGTAAATTTGTTGGAAAAAAGCACAAAATTAAAAGATTTTGTATTATCTGCCACTATTTTTAAAATTCACAAAAAAAAATTATTAGTTGCTTATAATGCTACTTCCAATAATATTATTTCAGCTGAAAGTGGTAATGATAAAACTTGTGTTTTTAAACAATCCTAATAACGCCTCTGGTCAGTTATGACGACATTCCGTGACCTATAACTCGTTTCTTCCATTATCCATAATCACTGTGTCAAATTTTTTAAAGCAACTATTATTATTTAGGTTATCAGATGGTTTCTCCTGGAATATTTTTCAGGATTAACTCTAGACTAAAGTAAACCATTTTTTCACATCCTACCAGTATTATATCATCTTGTTGTTGTAGAAGAAGGGTTTTTATTTAAAATCATTGAAATTTCTTTTAAACTGACTAAAACACTAGTAATCAATAAATGGTCGTTGTTATTTTCTTAAGAAAAATATTAATGGCTGCTATGTCACAGCCAACTTTAATTTAAATAAACATTTGGACTAAAAATTTGTAAAAACAGATTTTACTAAAAAGCACAAAATGATAGGTATAGGCAACCTATACACCATTTGAAAGAGTATTTTATTTGTCATCATGTGACGTAAAAAATACAGGGAGTTCCATTTAAAATAAGAAAGATATGGCTATTTGATTTTCTGAAAAATTAAAATTATTTTTGATCACCCTGTACAATATTTCATCTTGATTTGACCTACGTATGATATGGCAGACTTTTCTAATCTTGTTACATATTTTAGAAGTTTAAAATGTTAAAAGTGTTAAGGTAAAATCAATTTAATTCTTACCTCTGCATTTTGAAAAAAAATCGAATATCACGAAAAACGAATAAAATTAGACACTTAGTTCTATAAACAAACTGATGTTATTTTTTAAAAGTAGAATCTAAAACTGTCATAAAATATAGGGTGTTCCATTTAAAAATAGCAAGCTCATGATACGTGATCTTATCCGACCTGTATATGTTTCAGTATTTACTTTTTTTTTTAAAAACCTCATGGTTATCCAGCTACAGACCGTGTCGAATATGGTGGGCCACCACTGTATACTGGGACACTTCTGTACATACTTCTTATTAAGATACAAATTTTAGATTTTAAAGCCATTGAAAACAATTGCTTTTCTTTTTAATATTCATTAATATTCTTAACGAACTGCCCCTCTAGAAAGATAGAACAAATAATACAAATGGGCCAAGTTTTGCGCCCGAAGCGAAATGCTTTTAAGTAATTGCTTGACATTCTGCTTAATATTAAAATTAAACTTGTTTTATGATTTGTAGGATAATTAACTCGCTGCCGTCGCGAAATATTTGTTTAAGAATTTATTTAATGAATAAATGCAATACAGCGTCGGGAATATCTTTTTAGTCTAGTCAACAAGTTAAAAACGTGTTAAATAGAAATAAAACTCGTAATAATTTATGTAACTTCTTTTATGTTAAATGGTTTTATTACAATAATAATTAATAGTTTAAAAAAACTAAAAAAACACGCTTTTATATGCAACCGAACTAAAAATTAGAAAATAATTTTTCATTAAAAAAAATATTGTCATTTCATAGTAAAAAGCGTGGGGTGCATTTTACTATTTTTTCATAACTTTTCCATCATAGATATTTGCAAATATAATAATTATAACATTTAATATATTTATCACCCCACGCTTTTTACTATGAAATGACAATATTTTTTAATGAAAAATTATTTTCTAATTTTAGTTCAGTTGCATATAAAAGCGTGTTTTTAGTTTTTAAACTATTAATTATTTTTCATTTTTAGTTTCTGCTACTCTTGACAAAATGGCGAAAAATTTTTTAATGAACAAGAGTGGCAAATTTTAAAATTTTTCCAACAGATTGCAACTCACTAAAAAATTTCTTCTTCATTAAGTAGCAAAGTTTGAAATTTTGCCAACAGATGGCAATCAGGCAATGTTTGGACCGTTGCCAATATATTGCAACCCACTAAAAAATTTCTTCTTCATTTAATAGCAAAGTTTGAAATGTTGCCAACAGGTGGCAACCTAGGTGTTGTTTTTATATTTTTATAATATAAAGGAAAATTTTTTCCTGGCGATCCAAAAAAAGAATGTTAATTTTTATTAATTGCACATTATGTATTATGTATACATTACACATAATGTAATTTTATTATGGAATCCTTGAAGCTAATGGTGCAACTAACCCTATATTTTTATTGTTCATAAAAATTGAACACCCATGGTGCAACTAACCAAATTGTGTAAAAACTAAAAAATTTCTTCTTCATTTAATAGCAAAGTTTGAAATGTTGCCAACAGATGGCATCCTAGGTGTTGTTTTTATAATATAATGGAATTTTTTTCCTGGCGATTCAAAAAAGATAACGGGATACTGTTTTAAATTATTGCATCTTCATCGGTCCTTGACACGTGTGCAAAGTTTCAAAGAAATCGAATAGCTGGAAGTTGGTTAAAATTAGGCTCAAAGATTCCGTTACATAGATAGATAGATAGATAGTTACAACCCAAGTTAATAAAAGCTTATAGGAATCTTCGCTCACAGCGCTTAGATCCAGAAGAAAGATGCCGTCAATTTAGCGTGAATCTTTCCTTGATTCCCGAAGGTAAAATACGTTCGTACGACACCTCTCGCCGCCACGCCGGGAAGAGCTTTGTAGTCCTCTACGCGCGTCCGCACTGTCCGGAGGTCAAACTAAGAGTCTATGATTTAACCTTAAAGTAACCTTAACCATGACCTGATGGGGTCAAACCGACCTCAGCTTAGAACCCAAAACACCTAAAGAAAACATGGTGTTTTCTCCAGAGCTGGAACTTTTTCTTTTTATTGTGTGTGTGTGTTATTTAAATTTTCAGACTAGTAATTTATAACGACAGAAATGGGACAATATATTTAATTAACATAGGGGTAACTTTTTACAAATTACGATCTTTTTTTTTCATCTAGGTTTTTTGTTTAAATGTCTAGATTATGCCATTACATTTTTAAATTTTTAAATTCTTATTTAATACTTAAAAAAATACATATTTTAAGTGATATACCAACTTTTTAGATGGTGCTACCTATTAAATATAGAATAGAATAGAATATATAGAAGAATAGAAATAATGGATACAGAGTTTCGGAAGTCGGGACTAACCTATTGTAAATTTTCTCTTCTTTTAAGATCATTTTAAAAATTTCTTAAAAAGCATTATTTATAAACTTATTAACAAAAATCTAAATTGAAGATATACTCTATATTGGTTAGGCGGATTCATTTATTGGATGGTCTTTTTGTTGGGTACACGCCTGGAAAGAATGGGACCGCTTCGGTCCTGGTCCCGAGGTATACAGAGCTGACCCTGTTCAGCCCTATTGACCCTCATGAACTGGCCGGTCGCCTGAAACAAAATAAAGAAAAAACCCCCAAAAAACCCAAAAATTCTAATTAAAAACGACGTTTCATGTGTTGTGTCATTTTGTCAAGTTAAAAATAAAGTTAAAAAATAAAAATAAACTATTCTCAGTTTGCGATTTTAAAACTATAAATTTCAATCATTTCTAATTTAAATATTAGTTAATTTTTTATTTTTATTTTTAACTTTATTTTAACTTGACAACGATGGTCGAGACTTGCCACCGAAACGTCGTTTTTAATTAGAAATTATGGTTGCTTGGAGGTTTTCTTTTATTTTGTTTCAGGCGACCAGCTGGTTCATAGAGTCAATAGGGCTGAACGGGAGTCAGCTCATATACCCAGGACCAGACCGAAGCTCTGATTCTTTCCAGGCGTGTATAACAAAGACCATCCAATTAACAAAAATCTAAACAACTTCTTTTATTATTTTCTTATTTTTTTAATAACAATAGCAATTTTTTATGTGCTAATAAGCTCTAAAAAAACATTTTTCCAGACGTCATTCCAGATCAAATGAGCTGTTTACCATATTTTTAGGAGCTTTATTTCCATTTTTCACATTTTTGAACTTGTTGACTAGACTATTTATAAAATAAAAGTAAAAGCGTTGGAAATTGAAATTAGTATTCATCAAAAATATTTTAACTTTATTTACTTTACCTTTTCGTAATCTGGTTATTTAATGTTTTGTCATCTTTCATTTTAATAATTTTAACTTAAATAACACATTTTTTAAATATTTTATTAAATTTGTATTTTCTGCATAACTCACTGTTCGACTAGTCCGATCAGTTATGGATGACGATTAGGAAAATTTATTTGCTAGTGCGGCGCTTTTTGTTTAAACTAAGCGAACATTCCGACGAACAAAAAATCCCGTTCACACTAAAACTAGTCGAACAAAATTTCTCTTGGATGCACCGACATCTACTCAAACATGTATGAACAAGAACAAACAAATGTTTGTTTGCCGTTTTTTACCGTATACACTAAAAAAAAACGTTTGCTCCTTTGATGTTTGTTCATGTTTGCTTCTTTGGTGTGTACATACCTTTATGCGAACAACTTCGTTTGCTCGACGGTGAGATATAATCTCACCGTTGATACCTGTAGTGCTGAAAAGCATCATTCAGTGAATCGGCATCGGTTTTTAAGTCAAATAAAAGTACCTTTTAAAGGCCTTGCATAGGTCTTTTAAGAACTTGCCAAAAAAATAGAATAGCTACCCAACTCATAAATAAGAAAAAATAATTTTCAATATAGGTCAAGAGCCCTCTAGAGACATACAATCAATATAAATTATTGCTAAAAGATAGATTGCAATTGACTCAGTTTATGCTTCAAATATGAGTTATATCGGTTTGTGGTTAGAAAACTAAAGTTGTAAAAAATTTGATCATTGAGGGTTTCTAACTTGAAAACCAACAACCAGTATTTCAATTTCACCCATTATTTTATTATATAAAATCACCGCCACTTGTAGTGGATTTTTGAATCATCCCGTATATTTTCTGTTCGTTTCTATTGTGACGTATAATTTTGAAATATACATAGGGACATTTTACGTCACTGAGGCAAATGTACCATATGGAACTATCTTTTGGACCATGAGACCGGTGGACCAAAAACTAACTTTCCATTTTATTAACTAACTTAATTTAGTACGGGCATACCCCCACTAGGGGTAGCCCGTACAGAACTTAACTAAAACTTTAACTTTATACTTGACTTCACTTCTACTACCTACTTCTTATCTAATCTTCTTTCTAATTTCTTTCTTCTCTTTAAATATTAAATTTTCCAGTGTTGGTTTTGCATTTCTACGCGACCCAGTTTGTTTAATGTTTTTATTTTATTATTATAGGAGTAACCTAGAAAATTGTTTAATTTATACTTTTAAAACCTTGACACCTCACGTATACCTTTATTTAGCAAAATTCCCAATGTTAAGTAACCTAATTAAAATGTATACTTATTTTAAAATTCCAAAATGTATATTTTTAAAATTCCCAAAATGTATACTCTTTTATACTAGGTGTTCACACTATTAGTTTTTAATTAAAAAAACTTTGGCTACAAACTCTTTTAGGGTTTCCAGATACTTCTTTCTAAAAACAACTATTAAGAACGTGCATCTTATTTATATAAAGAATAAATCTCTATAATACATTATTAAAAAAACTTCCCTAAACAAAACTTTCCGGAAACGTGCTTCAACGTTAAATTTAGAGTAAATGCTAAAGCACACCCAAAGTGCGTAGGACTGATTTATAGATTAAGTTTTAAATCCATTGTTAAAGTACACTTTGCATCTTTTCTGAATATGTCAAAGAGCTTTCTAACGATAATTTTCACAAAGTTTGAAAAAATAAGAGGAAGACATTGTCTAAGTTAGATATGGAAGAAAATATTGTAATCCCAGGCCATAGATATCTCACATTTGGATACACAGTGCCTAGTTGCCGTTTTGCGTTTGCGATTTTTTACGACCTCGCGCAGTAAACAAACTCGATGCCCACCAGGAAGGTTCTTGGTACATGCGCATTAAAAAAGTCAGTCAGTACCGGACTGATATCTTTTTAAATCATAAAATAATGTACAAATCTTAAAATCTCAGTATCTTAATGTGTAAAGAAAAATAATCGTGATCAGAAAAGTCACAATTTTTTCCTGATCTTAAACAAGAAGTGATGTTTGCTCAGACATGCAAAATACGTTTGTTATTTATTTTCTGAACTTAAATCAAGAGTAAATTTTGCTTAGCTTACACCAATATATAGTACTTTGCAAAAAAAGCGTTAAACATTTTTTGATTTTATATTTCGATATTTTTAAGGTTAGAATTTGGCATATATCAAACAGAGCAGGAGAATGTCCGTCCAACAACTTCTAAGAACGGCATAATTTAATTTTTTAAATTGGCCGCTAACCTATAGTGATAAAAGGCACTAAAAAAATAAAGTATTATGGTGAATAAATTAATAATATAAAATTCAGCTAGAGAAAAATTGGACATTTACATATCATTACACATTTAGAGTTCAGAACATATTACAGAGAGGTTTAAAAACAAAATTTAAAATGTTACTACAATAAATAACGTAAACGCTTTTGTCAATATTATTATTAGAATATTAATAAAAAAATACTTATTACGTTCTAATTATTGAAAACTGTCAGAGTAGCAAATCAGGTGATAACATTTTATTAATTCAGTTAGATTGTTAAAACGTATGTAATACATTTAGTTGATATACGTAGGGTGTTCGAAAAGTTTTGAGATATACGTACATTTATTTGATTTTTTCAAAATAATTTCCACCACATTGAATACACTTTTCCATTCTAACAAACCAGTGACTGAAAATAGCTTTCCACTTTTCATTTGAAATTTCAGCGCATATTTTATCCCAGGCCTCCAGTTGCGCGTCTTCAGTTTTAAACTTTTGTCCTTTCAGTTGGCTCTTGACAAAAGGAAACAACCCAAAGTCACACGGCGCCAAGTCGGGGCTATAAGGCGGATGTTCCAAAAAGTCTCAAGCCTGCATCTGTCAAAAATTGACTGGTAAGTTCAGCTCGATGAGGTGGGGCATTGTCGTGATGAAGGTACCAGCTAGCGAGTTGCGAGTTTAGGCGAATCACTCTTAACTTTTCTATAAGTTTTGAAAGGCATACTGTAGTGTACCAGAGAGCATTTACGTTCTTCTGTTCTCGGAGCACAACACGTTCAATAATTCCTCTTGAACCAAAGAAAACAACTATCATTATTTTTTTACAGATCTTGATTTGCGATCTTCGGTCGGAGTTTCTTCACCTTCGAAAACCCATATCTTATTCTGTTGTTTAGTTGGGACGTCGTAATAATAAAGATAAGTTTCATCTCCCGTGACGATCGACACTATGTCTTTAGATTTACCCTCCTGAATTTAGACATCATTTTTTTACACCAATTCACTCTTTGTGTCAGCTGCTCGGGAGTTAACTTGTGTGGAACCCAAAGAGTACAAATTTTTCTAAAACCCAAGTGCTCATGTATGATCGTGTGTAATGTTGCTAAACTAAGGTTCAATGTCTCTTCTAACTGTCGATAGGTAATTCGTCGGTTTGTTTCTATAGCTTTTTGGACGGCAGATATGTTTTCTGGGGTAACTACTTCACACGGTCGACCTGAGCGTGAGGCGTCTTCAAGCGAAAACGAGCCCCGCTGAAATTGTTTGTACCATCTGTATATAGTCGCACGAGATGGACAGTCATCACCAAGTATAGGCTTCATTTCTTCTAAATACTGTTCTTGAGATAACCCACGTGAAAAGTTGTATTTCAAAATTGCACGGCACTCGATAGTCGTCCACGACGCTATTGCGCTAAAATCGCTGGACACGAACTGGCGCAAAACTGATAGTTTACTAATAACTATGTAGGACTACGACATGTCATGACATGTACAAACAAAAAACAACAATGTTACTTTCCTGCACCGTTTAGTTACAAAGTATCTCAAAACTTTCTGAACACCCTACGTACTTACTTATTTAACTTTCTTTAATCAGCCCCGGATCTTTATTTTTGTAACGAGGGGAAAAACTTGCCGTATGCCTGGCCTTTTTTATTGAGAAAAAAATTTGAAGAGCAATGTAAAAAATTTCTTTCTTTTAAATACCTGCCTATAATAACAAATTAAAAGACGACCAAAATAAAAAGGTCTTCTCTCTTACAGTCGCCACTTTCTTATACATTCCATGTTTCAATTTGCCACCCCATGAAGGAGTCACCCGTCGCAGACAACACCGTTTGCCCCCACCCGTTCTAGATCCGGGACTCGGATTTTAATACTTTTTTTCTTATATACTGCAACAATTGACATATAGCGTATTAGACGTTTTTGATGTAGCTGTATTTTTAAATTTATTTAAATACGGTACTGACTCCTTTTGAACGTCCTTCAAACGGAAAAGCGGCAATAAATTTACATGATTTTCTTGATACTTTGTTTGGCGCCAGGCGCGATTCCCTTCGATTGGCTTGCGCACAAACTTATTTTTGCCCATGAATTGTAACTTTGGTACAAAGCGACTGTGACATGGACGATTGATGATACCTGGCAGAGCAAAACATATTCCATGGTTCCGTAAGTCAAAAACCATTTTAAAACTTTGTATACAAGGTGTCCGCAATGAATGATTACGAAAAACCACAAGATTCTATGCAAAGTACTAAGATTTAACCAAACATACCTTAATATCTAAAGTTTATAATAAGAGGAAGATATGAGGTGTCATAGTAAATAAAAAGTAAATTTATTTCGATAATTGTTTCCCCCTTTCAGAATATCTTAATAAAACGGTATCTCGGGGTTTTTAAACATTAGCTTTTCAGATCGAAATATTAATTTTTGTGTGAGAGCTGAGGAGGCGATGTAGTTACATCTATTTAAAATTCTCTAAAACTACCCAAGTTTTTGTTATCTACTCTATGTATGTAAACTAGTAAGCTTCTCTATGCTTTCTGCACAAAAAGGTATACTTAGTAAGAATCGGTCTTGACAACCGTTTTAAGGTATTCACGTTTTTAGTTGTTCAGTGCACCCGAAAGTATGTACCTTCAATAACATCGTATTAGCTATAATTACAACTGCTCAGATATAAATAGCTGATAGCTAAAAACTCCTGGATACCGAGTTTTATTAAAATGTTTAAAACATATCAGAAATTATCGAAATGCATGAATAAAAAATATTTATATCCCTTTAACACCCCGTATCTTCCTTATCATTAACTTTTGGATATAGGTATGTTTGTTTAAATCCTAAATGGGTATTTTCGCATAAGAAATCTGTGGTTTTTCTGTGTACCATTAATTAGCGGACACTCATCAGTATCATATGTATATAAAAACACGAATGACTGAAAACTATTCGACTAAACACTATCAAAATCTCTAAAATAAAACGAGTCCGAACCAATAATATGTGAAGTCTCTAAACTAACCAAAAACATTAACAACTGGAAATCCTTGCAAAATATACAACCAAAATGAAAATGGCAAATTTCACAGTTTTTACCAAACAAAGCTTCGACAAGGCACGACTCTGTCATCAGCTGATAATGCTACCAACTTTGAACAGAATCTGCCAACCGAAATCGTAATTCTCACACCCTCACGTCCCTGACAAAGCTATCCCCGGTCTTGCTTATGTCCATTTATTTGATTTTTTCAAAATAATTTCCACCACATTGAATACACTTTTCCATTCTAACAAACCAGTCACTGAAAATAGCTTTCCACTTTTCATTTGAAATTTTCAGCGCATATTTTTATCCCAGGCCTCCAGTAGCGTGTCTTCAGTTTTAAACTTTTGTCCTTTCAGTTGGCTCTTGACAAAAGGAAACAACCTAAAGTCACACGGCGCCAAGTCGGGGCTATAAGGCGGATGTTCCAAAAGTCTCAAGCCTGCATCTGTCAAAAATTGACTGGTAAGTTCAGCTCGATGAGGTGGGGCATTGTCATGATGAAGGTACCAGCTAGCGAGTTGCGAGTTTGGGCGAATCACTCTCAACTTTTCTATAAGTTTTGAAAGGCATACTGTAGTGTACCAGAGAGCATTTACGGTCTTCTGTTCTCGGAGCACAACACGTTCAATTATTCCTCTTGAACCAAAGAAAACAACTATCATTATTTTTTTTTACAGATCTTGATTTACGAACTTCGGTCGGAGTTTCTTCACCTTCGAGAACCCATATCTTATTCTGTTGTTTAGTTGGGACGTCGTAATAATAAAGATAAGTTTCATCTCCCGTGACGATCGACACTATGTCTTTAGATTTACCCTCCTGGAATTTGGACATCATTTTTTTACACCAATTCACTCTTTGTGTCTGCTGCTCGGGAGTTAACTTGTGTGGAACCCAAAGAGTACAAATTTTTCTAAAACCCAAGTGCTCATGTATGTGATCGTGTGTAATGTTGCTAAACTAATGTTCAATGTCTCTTCTAACTGTCGATAGGTAATTCGTCGGTTTGTTTCTATAGCTTTTTGGACGGCAGATATGTTCTTCTGGGGTAACTACTTCACACGGTCGACCCTGAGCGTGAGTGCGTCTCAAGCGAAAGCAAGCCCCGCTGAAATTGTTTGTACTGATCTGTATATGGTCGCACGAGATGGACAGTCTAAATCACCAAGTATAGGCTTTCATTTCTTCTTCCAGAGCACTGTTCTTGAGATAACCCCGCGTGAAAAGTTGTATTTCAAAATTGCACTGCACTCGATAGTCGTTCACGACGCCATTGCGCTAAAATCGCTGGACACGAACTGGCGCAAAACTGATGGTTTACTAATAACTATGTAGGACTACAACATGTCATGACATGTACAAACAAAAAACATCAATGTTACTTTCCTGCATTAGTGCGTCGGGCTTCTACAGCGCCTTAACTATGAAAGTTAGAGATTTTGTTTAAAGTGGTTTATGAATAAGAGATAAAAGTCTATTTTGGAAAATATTTTGTTTATATACAGGGTACTCAAATTTGCCTCTACTAGAATTTGATCAATTTTTTAAATGGAACACCCCAAATATTTTTACATATTTGGGAGTCCTTTCATGTTTGTCTATACATGTGTACAAATATTAGACTCCAAATTAATTATTGGTTATATATATACATATATATATATATATATATATACATATATATATATAATATGCAAAAACATCGATAAAGGAAAAAAATTTTCCCAAGTCGATGAAAAGGTTACTGTCTCCAAAAAAAGTTAAATCTGATTGTAGATGTTCAAAATACCTTCTATAATTTTAGCTAATTTTGACATACAGGGTGCTCAAAAAATCGCCTCCCAATAGTCAAAAATTCAATCGGTTTTTTAAATGGAACACCCTGTATATTATTATTTAGTCTAATAAAGCTTGTTCGAACGCCACTGGTATTTTTTTAACTTTTTACAGCAAAAAATGTAATGTAATGGTCAAAGAAGTGTACCAAATTTTGTGGAAATATTCTGGAGTGGTAGGAAAGTTATGACAAAAAGGCATTTTCTTTCCTAAAACTGTAACACCCTTGTATTTCGAAACGCAGCATTTTCTGAACATAATATTTTATTGGAAAATCATTGTTTTTGTTTTCCTGCACTCTATACGGTGTTAAACAGAGAAATATACGTAAACCTTAAAAATAACCCTGCATAAATTTCTGAGATGTCTAAAATATCTATAACCCAATACAACAGGTAAATATTCTATTCTATTTCTATTTTTTTCTTGGTTTTGGTCCCTTCAGTCCAATCCACCACTCTCCCCTTCCGGACTATGCTTTCCAGGGCTTCGTCGGCGGAAAATCTGGATAATCGAGCTCGTAGCTCCCAGAAATTTCAAAAGAAAACAAATAATTCAACAATCGATGCAATGCATAAATTGTCGGCTGTCAAACCAAGATCTGCTACTGGAGTTACGTATAACCTTCACTTTCACTACTGACAGTTCCCATGGCACGCCCATCTATTTCCCTCCATTTGAGAAACACCTCGTGTTCACCACCAAACAGGATACCATCAGCTTATAGGAATCTTCGCTCACAGCGCTTAGATCAGAAGAAAGATGCCGTCAATTTAGCGTGAAACTTTCCTTGATCCCCGAAGGTAAAAAACGTCCGTACGACACCTCTAGCCACCACGGGAAGAACTTTGTTCCTCTACGCACGTCCGCACTGTCCGGAGGTCAAACAAAGAGTCAACAGGTAAATATGGCAAATGACTAATTCAAGTTGATATTTGATGGTTGCTTTTAGGTTTTGGACCATGCAAATTTTTATAAAAAGTACCTTTTATGGCAGAAATTAATACTAAAAAAGTTTTCTATATGACGCCAACTTACGTAGACACACTGTAAATCCTTTTAACATTTTATAAAGTTAATTCATTGTTTCATGGACAAAATTAATTCATTTCTTATCCAGAATTTTTTGCGGTTGATTCCCTCGCTTCGAAGCTTTACAATGACCTATTGTACAAAAATTCGTATCTTCACTGAATATTCAAAAGCATTTTTTAATTGTCTTTTCTTTGTGAAAGATAGAACAAACAAATGTAAATGTAAAAGTTTTACGCTCAAGTCTGACGTTTTTAAGTAATTGTTCTATATAATGTTAAAATAATGAAGATATCATTATTATTTTTCTACGATCGTTAAAAGTGCTCTTTGAAGCATGTCATGAAGATAAAGCACCCTATTTATAGTATTACAAATGTAGATTATTTTTTAACACCACTTTTTACACCTTGAATTAGTGTTTTTTGATGCCTACTGAAAATTATTTTAATATGCATATAATATAATAAATAATAAATATGATATTGTAAAATTTTTTTAAAATATTTCTTAAAATAAACTAAACAAAAGTAAAAACTATTTTAACAAAATGTTAAGCATAAAAATGTGTGAATTTCCCCAATTTAACCAACCCCTGTATTTTTTACCGTTTCCGTAATCCTAATGGTGGCCCTCGAATTTGTAACAGCCTGTATGCAATGTTACAGTAAACGCGACACAACCAAAGAATACCAATCCATAGAACCCCACAAGTGAGATTTCAGCGTCCCTAAAAATTTTTAGTACCTACCCTGACCAACAGATGGCGAAAGTAGTACGATGTCGCTTTGCTAATACGATTACCATCAGAAATTGATAGCAGTCGCTGACGAGCAGTCGGCCCGATCAGTTAGAGTGAGGATATACGCAAAATTTAATAAAAATAAAATCCCCGATAAATGGTAGTATCCATAAGATTATTAAATTTATGATTTCAGAATAGGATATATCGATGGGTTTTTAACTAAAACATCGTAAGCGATCATTGGCTTTATTTCAGATGAAGATATGTTCTATATTGGTTCGACGGTTCATTTAATTAATGGTAGTTATTTGGGTACACGCCAAAAAATATATTAAAAGTACCAAAAAAAAAAATAAAGCAAGTAAATAGAGAACTAAAAATCGACGTTTTGGTGGCAAGTCTGCCACCGTTGTCAAGATAAATTGAATAAAAATAAAAAATTTAAAAATTAACTTTTATTTAGGTTTAGAATTTTAAAATTTTTAGCTTTTTTTTAGGAGATTCTGAAAATTTTGACGTTAAATATTAAATATGTTTGTTTTGTAATTCAAATTAAGAAGAAATCTAAAATAAAAACATTCAGGTCTCGGTTTCTTTAAAAATAACGTGATGGAAAGAAAAAATCGTTTCCCGTAAAACTGGCGAATGTCGCTTACGATGTTTTGTAAAACACATCGATATATCCTATTCTGAAATAATAAATTTAATAGTCAAAAGCCGGCTGTCCATGAGAGCGGTTTTCCGCCCGCGGATGATAAATTCAGCGTTGTGATTGGTTAGTGCAAATTTAAAATGATTTTCCTGCCAATCACAATGCTGAATTATCATCCGTGAGCAGAAACCGCTCTCATGGACAGCCGGCCTTATGGATACTGGGTTCATTAATCGGGGATTTCATTTTTATTAAATTTTGCGTATATCCTCACTCTAACTGATCGGGCCGACTGCTCGTCAGCGACTGCTATCAATTTCTGATGGTAATCGTATTAGAAAAGCGACATCGTACTACTTTCGCCATCTGTTGGTCAGGGTAGGTACTAAAAATTTTTAGGGTACGCTGAAGTCTCACTTGTGGGGTTCTATGGATTGGTATTCTTTGACACAACTAAACCAAAAGATCAAGTAAAGGCATGACGCACACATAATCGCAGCGAGCCCGCAGAGTAGCTCTGCCCTGCGTTTCGCTTGTGAAATGTAAGGGGAGTTGGGGTAATTTAATATTAAACAATTTTCCAATAAATAAAAAGTTTTAAAATTATATATTAATTAAGGACACCCACTACCTTTATATAATATTTATTGAACTGGTCTACAGGTTTTTTGTTCCGGAATTAAGAATTTTCTATAAGCATTGGTAAAATTTTTTCAGTTTAAAAATTTGCAAGTTTTGCATAAAAAAGATTGTTGTCAAAAAATTTTAGTCGCGATGTAGGAACTCTTAGTAACAATAATAAGGGAGGGCTTAATCTTATAAACGATTTTTTTTTCGTTATCTTAAACAATAATTTTAATATATTTGTAAAAAAAAATAGTCTAGTAAATATATAAAATGCATATCCTTTTATTAACTTGGGTTGTAACTATCCATCTATCTATCTATCTATCTATGTAACGGAATCTTTGAGCCTAATTTTTACCAACTTCCAGCTATTCGATTTCTTTGAAACTTTGCACACGTATCAAGGACCCATGACAATGCAATAATCTGCAAACAGTATCCCGTTATCCTGGTTAGGATCGCCAGGATAAAAAAATCCTTTATATTATAAAAACAACACCTGTGTTGCCATCTTTTGGCAACATCCCAAACTTTCTCAGGAACTTTAAAGAAAACACGCTTTTATTAGCTACTCTTGACAAAATGGCGAAGGAATTTTTAGTGAATAAACTGGAGCATTTTTACATACATACATACATACATACATGCATATCGAACTAAAAAATGAAAAATAAATAATAGTTTAAAAAAACTAAAAAACACGCTTTTATATGCAACCGAACTAAAAATTAGAAAATAATTTTTCATTAAAAAAAAGATTGTCACTTCAGAGTAAAAAGCGTGGGGTGCATTTTACTATTTTTCATAACTTTTCCCTCATAGATATTGGCAAATATAATAATTATAACATTTAATATATTAAGCACCCCACGCTTTTTACTCTGAAGTGACAATCTTTTTTTAATGAAATATTATTTTTCTAATTTTTAGTTCGGTTGCAAAATATGTTTGTTTGGTTATAGTGTCATAGTGACATAGATAACTGGTTGCTGGTGTATTGATTGTTTATTTTACAAAAAAGGTGAATAGTTAGTTAATTTTTAGTCTTCCTGAAGATACTTCAGTATCAAGCAAGACCAAGTGTTATTTAAATTAACTGAAATTGATGCTACACAATTATCTTTATTTAATAATATATACGCACTTTCTTTGATTTTGCGTTTTTAGAACAAGTTTCCTTTGCTAAAATGCTCGAAGCATCCCAGTTTATTCTGATTGTTATCAAATGCGTGTTGGCAGATTTTTGATTTATGAAATTCTGTGTTTTTAATGTATGATCTGTGTTCTTCTTTTATGCGTTTGGCTAATATGGTCTACAAGTTTCTACCCATATAAAACTTGTTGCATTCGCAAGGTATTTTATAAATGACATTTTTTGTAATTTCATTTAAGTTGTATGGTTTCTGTTTTTGTTAATTCGAGATCTGATAGTGTTTTGTGTTTTAAAGATATGTGCGAATATTAAATTTATGTCCTATTCGTTGAATTTGTAATAGGTCTATTTTGATTTTGTCTTATAACTGGAGTTTCAAATTTAAGAAACAATTATTTATAAAATCAAGAGGATAATTATCTTAAATTAAAATATTTTTTAAATAATCTTTTTAATATTTATATTTTGATTAGAACTTTTTACAACTCCCTTTTAACCATTATTGGGTGATTTGATTGTTAAAATTTAAGCATCTATTTGTATGTGTAGGCTTTCTGTGGATTTTGTTTCAAAATTGTTTAAATCTTTTTTTAATAAAATGTCAAGAAATGGTAGTTGTGAGTTGTTCTCTTTTTCTAACGTAAACTTAATAGTTGGTACTTGTGCAGTATTAATGTGTGTTAAAGAAATTAATTAAACAGTGTTCGTCATGTTGGTATATAGAAAAATGTCATCTATATATCTCACCAAACTAAAGGTTTATATTGATAATTTTCTACAAAATTTGATTCAAAGTTTTCCATAAAAATATTACTTAATAAAGGTGATAAAGGTGAACCCATAGCCATGCCAGAGGTTTGTTTATAAAAATCAGTGTTATATTGAAAATATGTTGTTTTGACACAAAAAGTTAATAGCTCAAGAATAGTGTTTATGCTTAATTTTGTTCTTTCGCCAAGATGGACATCATTTTCTAATTTATTTCTAACAATATTTAATGTTTTATCCACTGGGACATTTGTGAATAAACTAACAACATCAAAACTTACCAGTGTATTATTTGGATCAATATCTATGTTTGATAATTTCTCTAAGAAATGTTTAGAATTTTTAATGTATGTATCAGTGTTGTTTACCAAAGGATCTAAAATGTTAAGTAAAAATTTTGCTAATGGATGTGTAGGTGAGTTTATACAACTTACTATAGGACGTAAAGGTATATTGGGTTTATGTATTTTTGGTACTCCGTAAAAATGTGGTGTTTTACTGTTGTGAGGTGTCAGTTTAAATCTTTCATTATCTGTAAAAGAGTTTTTATGTTTCTTTAACATATTATAAATTTGTCGTTCAATACATTCAGTAGGGTCATTGTTTATTTTTGTGTAATTACCATCATTTAAAAGAGACATTATTTTATCATCATATGTATTACAATCTATTATAACTGTTGCATTTCCTTTATCTGCAGGAAGAATTTTTATGGAATTGTCTCTTTTTAATGATTTTATCTCGAATGAAGTATTTCAAACTCGTATTAAAATAACTTGACTCGAAGCTATTTTGCGCCTGCCTTACACGTTTTAATAAAAGTTTTGAACTTTATCCAAAATTCACAAAGTTTGTTTCTTCTTAAGGGCTCTATTTGTTTTAATCAATGAATATATTTTAAGTGATATAAATTTCTTAGGTAACATTTTTCCTACACGATACTTGTGAAAATAGCAAATAGCACACTGGTTTATGCATAGAAAATGCATTATATCACACTAGTGTCTGCAAAGTACGCTTACAGACACTCATGTGTATGATAATATTATGATGTCATTCTAAAAACTGCTATTGGTTTTCAAGTGACATATTTATTGTGTAGTGACAGTAGAAAAACTTTTACTTACCTTAAACAGTAGAACCCAAATTAGCGAAAATCATCTTATTAACGTTAGGTTACTATGTAGTATAAGCAATTTAAAAGAGTAATAATAAAATTTACCGAAAATAGAACATAAACAAAATGGACATAACCACAAAAACAACTTTCACTGACTGCTCGCTCAGTGGCACAGTGTTGTCGGGTAAGTAGATCAAATTAAAAATCTCCCTCCTACCTTTGAGCACGTGCTTTATGGAGGCGGCCTTGCCGCTGGACCGTCCGACCTAAAGCGCCAGAGAAAAAAAAAAGCTCTATGAGATCAAATCTCCTATCGCGCTCAGTCTTCGTGACACTCAAACGGCTAGTTAACCCTTTTTGCAATCACGCTAATTAAACACTGAGGCTAGTGCACACGCTTCGTGAGTCCCACTTTTTTATCCATTCATAAACAGAATCGGCCCCTCCCGGCCGTTGCCAAATGCCATCCATATTACGCATGTTTGTAACTGACGTTTGCTAGTCGTTTTTTTCCTTGCCTGAGTCCTAATTGGGTTATGCGTTTAACAATTTTCATATATTTTATATTTTTCTCAAAATATATGAGGAAAAACTGTAATTTTACTTAATTTTACATGTGATGTTCAGTTTCATTAACTCGTTTTACCAATTTACCCCACCCAGCACCCCTTTTCACTCCCGGTCCCCGTAAGTTTGTTTACTGATATTTTCAAAAAACGGAATATTTTGGATATGCGCCACTTACGTTTTATTTAAGAAGAGTGTCTAAAATGTGTATAGAGTGTCAAGTAATTATTAAAAAACACTTATAATAACAAAGAACCAGTATTAAACTAATAGCGTTATTACCTAACAAAACCCATACAATTTTTGACCAAGTGAAAGGCCTTTTTCAAGTTTCAAATGATAAAAGTTATATAATGCTTCTAGGTGATGGGTGATTTTCGATGTAAAAATATTGTCAAAACAGTACGAAAATATAGCAGTGAAAGGGAAGAAGTATATATGCACACTAGTGTTTGCAAAGTAAATATCACCCCTAGTGTTGCAAAGTTCTCACTTGTTTTTTTATTTTTCTGAACAGACAAACTTTAATTTATTCGTTTTGGTGAATAGTTTGTGGTCTGTAGGAAAAATAGTGTGATGCTCGTGTGACCATGACTCTTACTCGTGGGTTTGTCGCACTCGACTAACGCCTCCGTGCTACAATATTCCCCACTCGTGTTGAGGAGTTAGTCAGTTTCCACACTTGCTCAATGTAATATACTATTTAATGTATTTAATAAGATGGCACCGGTATAAAACCAAATAGCCAGCAGTTTTTTTAGTAACATAAATTGTAGGGTTTTGTTAACCTCTAAAACTATCATATGAGCATAGGTTTAATACAAGGTATTTAGGAGACAAGGTGGCTTAACTTGTCATTTGACAGCCGATAGATGTGATGTCAGAGAGAATTCTTTTTTAAAAAATGTCGTTAATTCTTTCTTTGTCTTGTAAAAATCGTGTCAATTGTCTGTTTATATTTGTAAGTAAAAAGTGGAAAGACTTTAACCAAATTCTATCAACTATACAGTGTGTCCGTCTACTATTACTCTACATATGGGAAACTTTTTTATTAATAATTTTACGAAAAAAGTTATTCTTTATAAAAAAGTTCTGCATGGTCTAGAGCCCAGTATGCAATCAGTGCGATGTCATTATTTTTTTAGTAGTATACAAGGTGTTGTATCTTAAAAAACGTGAGTACAGTTTAAAAGGAAAGTGCTCTTATTAAAAAAAAAAAATCGATAAGTTTTGTTAAGAAAAAATGTTTTAGAATTAACCAATAACTCTCTTAATATGCAAGCTCGTTTATTTACAAGAAAAAGTTTTTCCTTTAATTTTTTATGCGATAACGAGCTTCTCTGTGACTTTACACTGTTTTGACAGTTCTTAAGCATTCTTTAGATATTACATTTCAGAAATAAGTATTTACAAATTTACTCCTTTTTCATCGTTTTATCATAAAAAATAAAAAACTTTTCTCTGAAAATGAAATTCCATATTTAAGAGTTATTTTTAATTCTACCCAATTTTTATTTAATAATGGTGTCTGATATTTTCAAAAACAAGACACTACTTCCTCTTGAACAAAATTCAGATTTGCGGTCGTAGAAAAATATTATAGCACATGACTCGTGTCAGGTGATTTTCACACTCGTGGTATTGTCGAACTCGGCTATCGCCTCGTGCGACAACATCCCCACTCGTGTGAAATATATCACTTTCGACACTTGTTATGTAATATACTATTTCGATGTAGGTAGGCACCTAAGAAAATCGAGGGACATTTTTTTAGTAGTTTTTCTTGATTGCTTTGTTTTGTAGGGTTTTGTTTTACACTAATTACAGAAATACATTTCAAAATGCAAGGTTTTAAGCTTTTTACTTTTACTTCCAAAAACTTGTATATTTTGTGGTCGGCAGCCTTTCGGGGTTATCACAAACAATTCCGGAAGTTAAGATAAGACCAGGAAATAAGGCACGACCCAAAACCGACATAAATAAATGCCAGGCACTATCCTGATTAAGGGAGTCCTTATTCCACCACCATCTGCGCAAGTTCAGATGTAGCTATAGTTTGGCAATGCAAGCGCAAAAAAATGTATTTATTTACGTGACTTCACATTCGAAATCTTGAAACTATCAGTGGTTATTTAATATATTAAACATGTTATTATACATATAAACCTTCTCTTAAATCACTTATTAAAAACCGCATCAAAATTCGTTAAATAGTTCCAAAGATCTAAGCATAGATGGGTCCACATTTAATTCATTCTGAAAGCAGGCCTGCAAAGTACACAAAAATGATAAAGTAAACAAACCTTTTCGAAGGCACATAGCGCTGACAGAGCCTGATTTCTATTTATTAGATAAATAAAAAACACAGCTAAAACACGAGTCACGTACTTAAAAACATCCTTTATTTCGTCTCTGTCTTGCCATAAAAACCGGTGGCACGTGGCGGTTTGCCCGCCAAATTCAAATATATAGCTGTGCTATTTTTGCCCTTAATGTTAGGTCACTTGTTTTTGTTTCCTATTAATATAAAATATTGGGGTTTAGTTCAATAATTACACACACCTAATTAAAAATGTCATTTATTTGGTTTTTATAAAGATTTTCTTACAGATATACCATGTCAATATTACCTTAAATTATCTGTTGAAAAGCACAAATTTAATATATACACTATGATCACTAATAAAAGTCAATATTCAAAGTCCAGTTAAAGCGTAAAACCACGAAACACACAATAAATCACAGAAAATGTAAACAAACTGTCCAACAAATCGGGCCATTGAAAAATATCAAACACAAATATCGATTAACATTTCAGGCGTGACTGTCCTGGCGGCAACGTTGTCTAAGTTAAAAATATTCGATTCATGGTCATATTTTTCTTTCTCTTAATTAGATGTAGACCAAAAAGGACATTAAAGTTTACATGCAGAAATTGTAAACAACTTGGCAACCAGGGCAAAGCGATGATTGCTCCATCTACGATAGCCTGCCATGATGAAAGACAAAGAACATATTTGTTGGAACTTGCGTTAAACCAGAAAGAGATAAACACAATGGACAAATTGTTAGGACCAGCCACGCTCGAATTATACGGGGGGGAGGGGCTTATTTTAAATGGAACTGTAGAAAAACATACATGGAATTTCATTAAAAACAATAAAAATTAACGCTCTATATCAGAAAATCGGCAATTTTGTTTTAATGAAATGTCACAGCAAAAAAGACAAAGTTACGGCCACTCTGTACCCAAACATCGACCTTTTATCTATTAACATGTCACGAACGATCCGTAAAGTCAACTTACAAACTTAATTTCCGCAAAATTTACAGAGAAACTATTTTATTCGACTCAATATATATCCTTCGGCTTCGGCAACACTGTTCGTGTTTACTCGGTTCTAATATTAAACAAAATAATAATGACAGAAACGGTGTCAAGTATGTTTGCAGATTCTCCGCAAACGTGTAGATGTGCTCTGTATGCGGGGCGTAGGCAAATAATAAAACCAAATAGGTCGCAATATAGTGCTCCGGGTAAACGTGCACACAGTCATTGGGAAAATCCCGGCGTTATTAGAGTCCGTGTATAATTGAAGTCCCTGGAATTGCTCGGGATCGGTAAACAAGGCGTCGCACGATCTCCGATCGGATTGTTTTTGATTGAAAGGAATTTAGATTTGTACGAGGTCACAGATTAAAGGACTAATCTTGGCGTGTGTGTCAGCACATGGTTAAATATTTTTTGTTTTGCAAAACTTATAAGGAATGAGTATGAAAACTTTGTTTCAGAGGTGGTGAATGTTTTGTCACATTACCTGACGTCATATCTAGATTAGGGCAGGTCGTGTATTGTGACATATACGTAGGGTGTTCGAAAAGTTTTGAGATATACGTACATTTATTTGATATTTTCAAAATAAGTTCCACCACATTAAATACACTTTTCCATTCTAACAAACCAGTCACTGAAAATAGTTTTCCACTTTTCATTTGAAATTTCAGCGCATATTTTATCCCAGGCCTCCAGTAGCGCGTCTTCAGTTTTAAACTTTTGTCCTTTCAGTTGGCTCTTGACAAAAGGAAACAACCCAAAGTCACACGGCGCCAAGTCGGGGCTATAAGGCGGATGTTCCAAAAGTCTCAAGCCTGCATCTGTCAAAAATTGACTGGTAAGTTCAGCTCGATGAGGTGGGGCATTGTCATGATGAAGGTACCAGCTAGCGAGTTGCGAGTTTGGGCGAATCACTCTTAACTTTTCTATAAGTTTTGAAAGGCATACTGTAGTGTACCAGAGAGCATTTACGGTCTTCTGTTCTCGGAGCACAACACGTTCAATTATTCCTCTTGAACCAAAGAAAACAACTATCATTATTTTTTTACAGATCTTGATTTGCGAACTTCGGTCGGAGTTTCTTCACCTTCGAAAACCTCATATCTTATTCTGTTGTTTAGTTGGGACGTCGTAATAATAAAGATAAGTTTCATCTCCCGTGACGATCGACACTATGTCTTTAGATTTACCCTCCTGGAATTTGGACATCATTTTTTTACACCAATTCACTCTTTGTGTCTGCTGCTCGGGGAGTTAACTTGTGTGGAACCCAAAGAGTACACATTTTCTAAAACCCAAGTGCTCATGTATGATCGTGTGTAATGTTGCTAAACTAATGTTCAATGTCTCTTCTAACTGTCGATAGGTAATTCGTCGGTTTTGTTTCCATAGCTTTTTGGACGGCAGATATGTTTTCTGGGGTAACTACTTCACACGGTCGACCTGAGCGTGAGGCGTCTTCAAGCGAAAACGAGCCCCGCTGAAATTGTTTGTACCATCTGTATATGGTCGCACGAGATGGACAGTCATCACCAAGTATAGGCTTCATTTCTTCTAAACACTGTTCTTGAGATAACCCACGTGAAAAGTTGTATTTCAAAATTGCACGGCACTCGATAGTCGTCCACGACGCCATTGCGCTAAAATCGCTGGACACGAACTGGCGCAAAACTGATAGTTTACTAATAACCATGTAGAACACTACGACATGTCATGACATGTACAAACAAAAAACATCAATGTTACTTTCCTGCACCGTTTAGTTACAAAGTATCTTAAAACTTTCTGAACACCCTACGTATTAAACCAAGAAAATAATTTGATTTTTTAATTTTGGGCTCTTTGTTTGACCTCCGGACAGTGCGGACGTGCGTAGAGGATTACAAAGTTCTTCCCGGAAAGTGGCGGCTAGAGGTGTCGTACGGACGTTTTTCCCTTCTCGGGGATCAAGGAAAGATTCACGCTAAATTGACGGCATCTTTCTTCTGGATCTAAGCGCCGGAGCGAAGATTCCTATAAGCTGATGGTATCCTGTTTGGTGGTAAGCACAAGGTATTTCTCAAATGGCGGAAATAGATGGGCGTGCCATGGGAACTGTCAGTAGTGAAAGTAGAAGGTTATACGTAACACCAGTAGCAGGTCTTGATTTGACAGCCGACAATTTATGCATTGCATCGATTGTAGAATTAATTTGTTCTTTTTGGAATTTCTGGGAGCTACGAGCTCGATTATCCAGATTTCCGCCGACGAAGCCCTGGAAAGCATAGTCCGGAAGGGAAGAGTGGTGGATTGGACCTGAAGGAACCAAAACCAAGAAAAAATATATAGAGAGAGAGAGAGAGAGACTTTTAATTTAGACGTTAGAATATTTCTGATGGTTAAAAGCACAAACATTGTATGTCCATTTATCAAGTTTAGAAAAAATGCCCAGTAAAGATTTTACATGGTCTTGAAGAAAAGTTCTAACCGTTTAAAAATATAATAATAGATTTATTTCTAAGTTTAAGTGTTATGCATAATATATTCTAATAGAAATCCCACACAATTTAACATTATAGTTTTAAGGACTTAACCTTGCAATAATTTTAAAAGTTGAAGAAGAGGCTCCGCATATTCGACATATCATTGACAGCTCTGAATGTCAGGGTTGACAGCTGAGCGCCATATTGCAAAAATCATTAAATGGAAAAGAAGGGTTTATTCCACATTATTTCCGAAGCTCGTGACCACTTCTTATAAGACTAGAATTATAAAATCCAGTACCTTCCCCTACTAAGAAATGACGAGGAGTACTTTAAAAATTCCCACAAATATCTGATTTGCATGGTTATAATTTCCGAAATAAATAAAGGGTTAAGCCTCCCTTTCCATTATTTTTTTTTCTCAATTTAACGCCTAGCTGTCACCTTAACATTTAAGAGCTGTCATATCAAAATGCCAACCTTGGTCCTAAATTATATTTCCAAGTTAAAAAAAAAAAACTGTACAATGATTTGATTAAACTATTAAATACAGTATATGAGGGGATTTTTATGCAGTTATTCTAAACATCTTAAATATTAATCATCACGTTAAAAGTTTTAATTTTTGTAAAATATGGTGTTTTATTTAAATTTTATAAAGTTCACAATTTGTTATTGTATTGTATACCATGTCGTCGAAGCGGGACATAGGGAATCCCATGTAAATTTTGAAGTAGTCAAATATTGGCTCCTCTAATTATTTTAGAAAAAAATGCTATTAGGACTTATTGAAGAGCACAGTAAGTTCCACCCAAAATGAAAATTTGAGCATTTTTCAACCAACCAGTAAAGAGTAAACTGCTTAATACTTCTGCAACGTAGTATCTCATTATGCACCCTGTACTCTAGAAATCAACAATAAAAACACCATATCGATTTATTAGTGACAATTTAGATCATTAATTTATAATGTCATTGCCAAAACTGAACAATTTTATACGGGAATTTCAAAAAGAATCCTCGCATTTCATTTTAGTTTACAGCTAATTCCAACACATGCACTCACAGTTACGCAAGACAATAAAACAAATTTTTCTACATTTAGAAGTCAATTTATGACGAAAATATCAGGATTTAATCAAATGCTCAAATATTCCTCCATTAACTGCCAGACAATAACCCAAACGATTATAAAACTCATTTCTTACGTTGGCTAGTTGGTACATCGATATTCTGGCACATTCAGCGGAAATAGCATTCCTTAGCTGGACTAAATTTTCATATTTTTTATTGGTAGCTTAGTTTTTAAATGTCCCCATAGAAAAAATCGTTTGGCGAAAGATCACGTCGATTTTCTTCACATTTGCAATTATTGATTACTGTGCCTGTAGTTTCAAATTTTTTATCGTCCGTTCTATTGTCGATTTACTTAGTATTGGCCTATTGGGAAAATAGGCTGCAAACATGTCCGCTACTCTTCGATAACTATTTCCCTGGTAAAACCATTTTATAATAGTGATTTTTTCTTGATTTAAGTAGTTCATTATTTAAGAATGATGTGACATTGATCTGACAACTTGAGAGTAAGAGGTTAAATAATTTTTCTAGTATTTTATTATAAACTTCTAATAATACAAGGCGGGTAAGAAGATAGGAGATTCGTAACTTATTTTAGCATTTATCTCTTAGCTCGCGGACTGAGAAGAGCTGAAATTTGTACACTGGGTACAACTTTTCGTGCTCTTTAAAAATCCTAATTATATTTTCTTCTAAAATAATTAGGGGAGCCAATATTGGACCACTTCAAAATTTATATGGGATTCCCTATGTCCCGCTCGACGGAGCAACACCCGGTATATTATCTAAATATCTTTTCGGATAATAAGTTCCTCTTTTAAGTTCTTATAGTTAAAGCGGCTGTTTTCAGATATGTTACTTACATCACATAATTATTACATTAGCATATGTAGAATAAAAAAAAAATACAAGTAATTAGTTAAAAAACTGCTTCAGTTAGCCTAATACGTTTGCATTTAATTAATAATTGCTGTTAAGATTGGTAAGCATCCAACTCAGTAATCATGGTAACCTCACATTTTTGATTTTCAAAGGACACTAAAGAGAAGTTCCCTGGTAAAAACCGAGAGAAATGCATAATTTATGAGGGCGCACCATTATATAAAAATAATTTTAATTCCCAAACCAGCAGAATTGCTAAATTAATAAAATAAAACAAAAATATACTTTTTGTTCATAGTCACTTTTAATTGAATGTTCTCAAATATACCAAAAGACGATTATCAAAATTATAACAGAAAAACTAGACAATAAAAACATTAACCCATCTCTTAAAGAGGACATTTTAAAACTTTTGAAATTATGTATGGACAAAAAATTATTTTAAATATAATGGAAACTTTTATAAACAAACAGACGGACTAGCTATGGGTTCCCCTCTAAGCCCTTTAATGCGCGGAGATATTTATGTCAAAACTAGAAGAATCATTTATAAACTCAAAACATTCAGATAATGTTATATTTTGGTACCGATATGTGGATGACATACTTGTCGGCTTTTCAGGAAACGAGATAGAGCTAAAAATAATACTTAATTATATTAACTCTATACACCCTAAGATTAAATTTACTTTGGAAATAGAACAACAAAACTCCATTAACTTTTTAGATCTTAAAATAACAAAAACTAACTACGGAACCATAAATTTTGATATCTATAGAAAACCAACTTTTACTGATATATACAATACCTTAATGATTCTTTACATCCAATTACCCACAAAATGTCAGCATACAGATCAATCGATACATCGCGCATTTTCCATTCCACTTTCCAAAGAAAATTTAGAAAAAGAATTAAACACTATAAAAAACATCGCTCAAAACAATGGTTACATCACTCCCACCCTTAATAAACTCTGAGAATTTAATAAGAAACGTAAACAACTCAACTCCTCAACCAAATTTACCCAAAATACCTGAAAAACAAAACCAACCATTTAAAACCCCCAACTTATTTTGGCCAAATATCACAAAATTTCGAACACCCTGTCTAAACAAAACCAGAAAATAGCACATAAACCATCAAATCGATTATCAAACATGATATTTAATGTGAAAGATAAACAAAATAAATTTAAAAAATCAGGAGTTTATAAGCTTACTTGTGAAGAGTGTAATAGCTGTTACATTGGACAAACGGGAAGAAATTTCGAAACTAGGTTTAAGAACATAACTCATGTTATAGGTTAGGGAAAACAACATCACTTCGCAAACCATTTCGAAACCGGACACAAATTTGAAATCAATACCCTAAAAATATTACATGTAGAACACAAAGGGCGAAAACTAGATACATTAGAAAATATTGAAATCTATAAACATAAAAAAGCAGGAATGTACATCTGCTTAACACACAGATTGACCTAGGAAATCTACCCTTGTAAAACTTTTCATAAATTGTAGCAATAAAATCTTTAAATTTCAACAACTGTACCATATTGATTTTAAAACCTTTTAAAAAATATGTTTTTATTAGGTATTACTGTTTATATATAAGTAAAATAATTTTAGTTTGTCAGTACGTTTGAAAATGTAGTTGTACTACGAAACAGCTGTCACGGCTAAACATTCAATTAAAGTGACTATGAACAAAGTATATTTTTTGTTTTATTTTATTAATTTAAAATGTACGGTCACAAAGTAACGGACGAAACCACAATCGCTCTGCATTTGTTTTCCAAGTCAGGTTTAGTAGATGGGTTTAGGAACTTGAAAACTGGAGTGAAGGGTACTATCGTCGGCAAAACTATAAATGGAATTAGTTGTGGACGAGAGAAGGTCGTTGATGTGAAGAAGAAACAATGTTGGTGCCAGAACTGAGCCCTGAAGGACTTCAGCATTAATTTGGTGAGAGCTTGAAAATGGCCGTCCACAGCAACTGATATACGTCGATCAGATAGATAACTAGAGAGCCAAGTACAGAGTTTAGTTGAAAGACCATGGGAGGGAAGTTTATTAAGAAGTGCGGCATGCCAGGACCTGGTCAAAAGCTTTGGATATATCAAGAGCAATGATCTGGGACTCACCTAGAAACTGAAGAGACTTATTCCAGCAGTGTGATACGAAGGAAAGAAGATCTGCTGTAGATCTTTGTGGCAAAATCAATACTGCCTGTCATGCAAAATTTTGTGTTTTTCTAAGTACTTCAAGAATTTGCGAATTAATCAAATTTTTCCATTACTTCACAAAGAACTGTATACCAGTAACACGACTTTTTAAAAATTTACTAAAAAAGTTGGAACGTAGTTGTTGCGTAGTTACTTCATAAGCCACGGAACTATGCGAAATATTTCAATTTGGATAAAAGGAACCGGAATAGGTGAATTACTCGAATGTTTACAGTACGGATCGTTGCTTCGGAGCTTCGAGCAATAGCCATTCTTTATCTTAATACCATGATCTTTGTTTCGCTTTTGTTCCGTTTTACAGTTTTAGTTAAATAAGCTTATTTTGTTTTATCGTTGTTTTCTATTTTGTGTGCGCTATGGGACGGGCTATTCGCTCTATTGTCTCCGTTGAAAATGGCAACGTACAAAGCTTCGGAGGATTAATTGAATCTGCTTTAGCATGTTTACATGTATTGTGTTCCAGTTGAAATTAATAGGTCTTGTCCGAGAACTAATTCTGCTACTTAGAAATGATAAAGGAAAGTTTTTAAAGGGGCATTTTGTACAAAAACGGAGTTACATACATTTTCTACTTATTTGGTTTTAAACAAATGGATGGGATAAGTAAAAAAATACTTATACAGGGTGATTCAAAATCGATCACGAAACTTAAGCGGGTGATTCTACTTGACAAAATAAGGGTAGAGCATCATATATATTTTTTTCAAAATGCCATTCGTTTTCGAGTTACAAGCCGTCAAAGTTCAATTTTTATTTTGGTTTTTTCGCCATATTGCATTTATTTTTAACCAACCCAGTTGATATTTGACACACAAATCGAGCTTTGCAGATTCTAAAATTTTAAGACAAAAGTACTTTTTTAATATACCGCCTGAGGGCACTTTACCTAAAACTTAAAATTCATTTACATCATAACTTTTTTATTTTGACAGATATCGCAAAGCTTGGGGCGCCATTTTATAGACTCAATCAAAACTTAAAAAATAAGGTACTCTTTATTAAAGTCGATAAACCTCACCGTTTAGGCACCAATATACATCAAAGTTTTCATCAATTATCCAATTACCTACATACATACAGGGTGTTCAATAACTCAACTCAACTCAATATAAAAAAAAACACTTTTTTTAAATGTTCTACCCGTAGTTTAAAAACTAAGACGTTTAGGACTTTTATTAACTTGGGTTGTAACTATCTTTCTATCTATCTATGTAACGGAATCTTTGAGCTAATTTTAACCAACTTCCAGCTATTCGATTTCTTTGAAACTTTGCACACGTATTAAGGACCCATGACAATGCAATAATCTGCAAACAGTATCCCGTTATCTTGTTTTTGATCGCCAGGAAAAAAAATTCCATTATATTATAAAAACAACACCTGGGTTGCCATCTGTTGGCAACATTCCAAACTTTGCTACTCAATTGCGAAGAAGTTTTTAGTGGGTTGCCATCTGTTGGCAACATTTCAAACTTGCTACTCTTTGCCATCTGTTGGCAACATTCCAAACTTTGCTACTCAATTGCGAAGAATTTTTAGTGGGTTGCCATCTGTTGGCAACATTTCAAACTTTGCTACTCTTGTTCACTAAAAATTTTTTCGCCATTTTGTCAAGATGCAAAGTTAATTGATATAACGAACTAAAAATGAAAAATAATTAATAGTTTAAAAAACTAAAAAACACGCTTTTATATGCAACCGAACTAAAAATTAGAAAATAATTTTTCATTAAAAAAAATATTGTAACTTCATAGTAAAAAGCGTGGGGTGCAATATATTAAATGTTATAATTATTATATTTGCCAATATCTATGATGGAAAAGTTATGAAAAAATAGTAAAATGCACCACGCTTTTACTATGAGTTACAATATTTTTTTAATGAAAAATTATTTTCTAATTTTTAGTTCGGTTGCATATAAAGATTCAAAGATCTTTTCTTAATACCTTTATGAATAATATCGTAGTACATTAGCTAATTAACTTAATTTAAAACTTGTTTTTATAGTTATTTAGGGTTAAAAGTCCGAAAACTTGGGTGTTCCCAATTTTTAACTATTAGGGGGTTAATGCGATGCATTGGCATAATAATCAGTTTGTCTACGGGATGGATTTAACTATATCTGTAATTTTTTTATTTTATACATTTGAAAAAAATAAATATCATGAAGTATATTTCGTTATTGGCTTAGGCACTATTAGGTTTATATGAATGAAAAAGTCTTACTTCCACTCCAAAATACGCCCTTAAATCCTTGTACTCAATCGTAAAACATCCTGTATAAATGAATTAACAAGTTTTAAACACCTGTAACTTTATTTTTCTTCGCCGTGTTGTAATAAACGTATTATTTCTCTCTTACTCCTAATTTCAGCTTAAATATTATTATTTACCTCCTGTTAGGCACGAAAGCTAATAACGAAAAACACGGACATTTACCGCAAAAATGAAAATAAATGAACCTTAATTAGGAAATATAAATCATTTAACCTGTTCATGATTAAATTTTGGCACAAGTTCCCTTCACATCACACGCACTTTAGTTTGAATTATGGCTAATTATAAGGGTTACGCGGCTCTGTTGTCGTAATTTAAAAGTTTGGACCATGGTGGGGGTAATATTTGAATACACGGTTTGGGGATTAGGGCCTTCGCTTCATGAAAGGACACGGTTAATGGTGTAATTTAAGGAATTTTAACTTTGGAGTATTAATTACATGAAAACATGTAAATTTATATCCAAAAGTTGATGTTTTTTTTTACCGGGTACCGTACGGATGTAATATATTTTCATCCCCTTTATGGTCGTTATCATTAAAAGATAACCCTTGCTGTCGCAACCACTTTTTCCTGACCTAGTTAAAAACAAAATGTATTTATTTAAAAATGTTTTATTTTATATTGCAATTATTCTAATTGCTGGGCGTCCACCTTAGGTAGGTGGCTCTATCTAACCTATCGGGCATCTCCACCATTGGTAGGGTTTTATAAACGTAAAGTTTTTTTACTGAAAACGTTTACTTATCCAAAAATTAAGCAAACCATAATATACTAAGTGACATAGAAACTGAACACCCAGTTTAAATGGTTTTATTTTAATGAAATTTAGTAAATTTATTTATCTTACGGTAAATAACTAATTGATTTTTGAATTTCAGCCTTATCAGTTCGACATTCCGGTTTTTATACTGTTTTTTTAATTCACTAACGATCTAAAATGAATATTGCAGCCGTAGTAAAGATCCAAATTTGGCGGTTTTGGTTGTTGATATTCTTTACGATTGGTTACGATGCCTAGAGTACGAAGACCTGTACGATTTCGTCTTAGTGAGTTTAATAAAGGCCGTATAGTGGGACTTCGGGAAGCTGGACTTTCTTTTCGGGAAATTGCAGTTAGAGTGCAAAGAAGTGTAGACACTATGGTTAGGTGTTGTCAGGCATGGCTCCAAGAAGGCCGTACGCAAAGAGCAAGGGGCACTGGACGCCGCCGTAGAACAACAGTCCGTGAAGATCGCCGCCTAAGATTATTGGCCTTAAGGGACCGTTTCTCCACTACCAGGTCCATTGCAAATGAATGGTTTGCAGAACACGGAAGACCTATTGGCATGCGAAGTGTTTGCCGACGAATGAGAAGTTTTGCCTGTTTTCATACCGGCCACACTGGCTCCTCCCTTTAACTCGAGAACACCGACGTAATCGCCTTAAGTGGTGCAGACAACGGTCACTCTGGGATCAGGAATGGAACAGTATTGTCTTTAGTGACGAGTCTCGATTTTGTTTAGGCATGCACGATGGTCGAGCCAGGGTTTGAAGACGACGTGGTGAAAGGAGGAATCCACAGTTTTTGTTGAAAGACATGTTCATCACACTGTTGGAGTTATGGTTTGGGGTGCTATAGCTTATGGCTCCAGGTCACCTTTAATCTTCATTAGAGGGTAACATGAACGCGCAGCGTTATATCCAAGAAGTTCTAGAACCCCATCTTTTACCCTATCTTGACACTCTGGCAAATCCAACTTTCCAACAAGATAATGCCTGACCACATGTTGCAAGAGTCACAATAGACTTCTTTCAACGTAAGGATGTCACATTGTTACCATGGCCATCAAGATCTCCCGACTTATCCCCTAATTGAGCACGTGTGGGATATGATGGGTAGAAGATTGCTCAATTTGCAACGTCCTCCTCAGACTCTAGAAGCACTTCGAGAGGAGTTGGTGGTTGCCTGGAATGAGATACCATAGAAGGACATTGACCACTTAATCAGAAGCATGCACAGGCGCGTTGGAGAATGCGTAACACATCGGGGTGCATCCACACATTATTAAAGGTAAAAGGGCTTTAAATCAATGCAATAATTTTGAAATTTTTATCATTTACTTATTATGCTTCATTAAGTACTTATACAAAATTTTATTAAAATAAAAACCATTTAAACTGGGTGTTCAGATTTCTATGTCATTTAGTATATAAACAATAATTTAAACAATCAACGCCGTTTTTAATAAAGTTATTAGTTACTGACACTTCACAATATTCAAATTCACTTAGGTGGTCGGGTCTTCCCGGACTTCCCTACACATGCTGTTGATCATTAACGGTAGAAAGTAAAGAAAGAAAGTTATTTTTATTTAAATTTATTTCTAAGTATGTTTAAAATATTTTTATTGTTAGAGTGTTGTTTGGATACACTTATTTTATTAACTGTGTTAGTTTATATACAAGGGGTCTCAAAAATAAAATTTTATTTTTTTTGTACCTTGTACAAGTAAGAAGGTATTTGGCGCATAAATAAAGTTGGGACACCCTGTATAATATTAAAACATACATAGTTGTAGACACATTAATGTTATTTTTCTTTTACATACAGGGTGTTCATTTAAAAACTTTCCACTCAAGTTATCTTCGAAACGAGACAGATTTGAGAAAATCGCCGAAACACGTCAAGATATTTATTGAGGGGGAACGTTTTTACAAAAATTGGACGGCGCCCCTTTAACCCTTAACCACCAGGGCCACCACCCCCAAAATTCTTAAATGAGAAGGCGGGTCGAGTGATACATCATTTTAAAGCTCCTGACGAGTACTTTATAACCCTAGAATATGAAGTCAATATCTTCACCTATTACAAAATGGCGGTACTTTAAAATTACCTAAATACCTGATTTGGATGGCCATATTTTCGAAACTAATAAAGTTAGATGTACCTAATGTGGTGTTTTCTTGAAGCTCTTTTAAAGGTCTTTTTAATGGTGATACTGGTAGTAATATACAGGGTAGAAGAAAAAGTACATATTTTTTTATTTAAGAACCCTGTATATTATTTTACCATTAAAAAGATCTTTAAATGAGCTTTAAGAAAATACCACATTAAGTACATCTAACTTTATTAGTTTCGGAAATATGACCATCCAAATCAGGTATTTAGGTAATTTTTAAAGTACCGCCATTTTGTAATAGGTGAAGATATTGACTTCATATTCTAGGGTTATAAAGTACTCGTCAGAAGCTTTAAAATGATGTATCACTCGACCCGCCTTCTCATTTAAGAATTTTGGGGTGGTGGCCCTGGTGGTTAAGGGGTTAAGGGGCGCCGTCCAATTTTTGTAAAAACGTTCCCCCTCAATAAATATCTTGAACGTGTTTCGGCGATTTTCTCAAATCTGTCTCGTTTCGAAGATAACTTGAGTGAAAAGTTTTTAAATGAACACCCTGTATAAAAAATATTTTGTAGGTTTATCAATACCCGAGTTAAAATTGGGACTACATGTTTGCTAGCTGTGTCTTCACCCATAAAATATGACAAAGAGGATGCTCTTTTATATCTTTCATAAAATATATCTTGAATGCTTTTACACCCCACACTTGCAGTTTGTAAATAATTTTGTTCACGGAATATTTTATTTTATCCTATGCACTTTCATGAATAAACTCAAGGTTACTGAGATAAGCAACATTTTAAACAAAATGCTATTCCTTTTCTAGACAATACGGATTTAAAGCTATCCGTAAAACACTCTTTAATGTGTTTTTAAACAATAAATTGTAAATACCTCTAATTTCTTAACATCGCTTTTTATTGGCTTGGGTTGTAAACCTGTCTATCTATCTATCTATGTAACGGAATCTTTAAGCCTAATTTTGCCAACTTCCAGCGATTCAATTTTCTTTGAAACTTTGCACACGTATCAAGGACCGATGACAATGCAATAATTTAAAAACAGTATCCCGTTATCCTGCTTGATTAGGACCGCCAGGATAAATAAATTCCTTTACAGATCCTCTGTGTCCTAATACTACTCTTTGACAAATGGCGAAGGAATTTTTTTAGTGAATAAACTGGAGCATTTATTTTTAAAAAACTAATTGATATATCGAACTAAAAAATGAAAAATAAATAGTAGTTTAAAAACTAACTAAAACACGCTTTTATATGCAACCGAACTAAAAATTAGAAAATAAATTTTTCATTACAAAGAGTTTGTCACTTCAGAATAAAAAAGCGTAAGTGCTTAATATATTAAATGTTATAATTATTCTATTTGGCGGTAAATATCTATGAGGGAAAAGTTATGAAAAATAGTAAAATGCACCCCACGCTTTTATTCTGAAGTGACAAACTCTTTGTAATGAAAATTATTTTCTAATTTTAGTTCGGTTGCATATAAAAAGCGTGTTTTTTTAGTTTTTTTTAAACTATTATTTATTTTATTAAATTCCACTTGATATCAATTTAAAAAAAAAACTTTTCTTAAAAATCTACAGTAGTTTTTATTTATAATTTATCACATACCTGTTACATACGTATAGTAAGTAGGTAATATGTTACCCTGGCCAACCTCCCCTACTTCTACTACGGCTCTTTCCATCTACTAATAACTCAAATTTAAATCTGCAGCTAATTAGCCAAATAAAAAATATTTGATTGGAAATATGTCGACAGCAAAAACTTTAGGGATAGGCAATTTTTTACAAACTTACTCTTATTTTTTTATGCTAAATATGATAAAAATATAAAATTTGGAGGTTTCCATAAAAACAAAAAAACAAAAAAAGATTTTTGTTAATTTTCTCAATTTTATGTTTAATACTTTTTTAAACACCCCGTATTACCATTTTTCAAACTTTTTAAAAACTTAGTTAAATAAAGTTCTGCGCAAAACAAGAATTTTATACAAAATTAAATAATAAGGTATTTTTATGCGATTTTTTAATAATTTATATTTAAATTAATCAAAAACGCTTATACTTAGGTATAGGACATGATACACAAAATATGCTTAACATTTTGTGCAGAATTCAAAAATGTAATAATATATAGGGTGCTTTACTTAAAATAAGTTAGTTGATAAGCACTTCCGGTATAACCGGTAAAAAGTTAAAGTTAATCTAAAAATGTGTTGCTGCTTACGAAATTGTTTGTCAAGGTGTAAAGAGTCAACAACAAATTATAAACCGAAATTCAAGAAACATTAGAAATCGGTTAACTCACAAAAACCGCTCACGCCAGCTTTACACTTAATTTTTTTAGGTAAAAGTTAATCTAAAAAGTTTTGTGTAGTATTTATTTTAATAAAAAGCTTTAATAATCATTTTACTATTTTTTAACTTAAACTACCCAGATGCAGTACAAATAATAATCTAGAGAGCTATGTAACAGACATAAAACTTTAGAACTTCAAGACGGGCGTTCTTAACAGCTCGATTTTTACATTTTTAAACCGCAGCGAACAAAAGTGTCGTAAAGAAAACATTGTTAAAAACCTTTTTCGTCAAACTAACCCGAGATTGTGCATGGCATGCGGCGTTAAGGTTAAAATAAATATTTTGCATAAACATATTTAATTAAAAATTGTAATTTTGTTGGTTTATGAACGCCGTTAACCGTTAAACATATTCCTGTCGTCGGCAAAATCGGGACACAAGCTCTATTTTATGGAGGGCGTAAAAGACTACTTTTTCTTTATCTACATGTTTTGTACAGGTTTTGATGGCATTTTTATACGTTTTTCCTAAACAAACGGGTCTGGAAAGAAGGATATTAAGTATGCAAAAGAGTTTTATGGTAATCAGCGACTTTTGGTGCATCTAAGTCGGGTCGATAAAAAATGCATTTTAAAACTGTAAAATGTTTATGTGCAGCCGACATAATCAGATATATTTTTTAATAAGGAATTTAACAGGGTATTAAACGCAAATTCCCACTTAAATACAAAAATACAGTTTTAAGAAAATCGACATTTTTTGTTTTATTCATTGTGATAATAGACTGTTTTGTCAACTTCCTAAATTTAAAACTTTTCCCTAGAAATACCATTTAAATATCGAAATGTGAAACTCATTCCACATTAAAACAATGTAAAAACATTGTCTAAGTTGTAACCATAGTTATGTTTTATTGTTATATAAAACGACAATAGGTGTTTTTATACGAGGTGTTTTAAAACATTATAAAATAGGCTGACTTTCCTGGATAAAAATCTGAGCCTTAATATTTTTTGAAGATATGCTCTATATTGGTTAGGCGGATTCATTTATTGGATGGTCTTTTGTTAGGTACACGCCTGGAAATAATGGGACCGCTTCGGTCCTGGTCCCGGGGTATACAAGCTGACCTTGTTCAGCCCTATTGACCCCTATGAACTTGCCGGTCGCCTGAAACAAAATAAAAGAAAACATCCCAAAAAACCCAAAAAATTCGAATTAAAAACGACGTTTTTAAAAAGTAAAAAGCCTATTTGATAGAATTAAAGTCATTTGTTCTAATCAAAATATAAACAATGATAAAGATTATTTAAAAGATATTTTAATTCAAAATAATTATCCTCTTGATTTTATAAATAATTGTTTCCATGAATTTGAAAATCCAAATATAAGACAAAATCAAAATAGACCTGTTACAAATTTATTTTTACCATACATTCCCGGATTATCAAATAAAATTCAACGAATAGGAAATAAATTTAATATTCGCACAATTTTTAAAACACAAAAATACCATTAGTTCTCAATTAACAAAAACAAAACCATACAACTTAAATGAAAATACAAAAATGGTATTTATAAAACACCTTGCGAATGTAATAAGTTTTATATAGGTGAAACTTGTAGACCATTAGCTAAACGCATAAAAGAACACAGAACATACATTAAAAACACAGAATTTCATAAATTAAAAATCTGCCAACACGCATTTAATAGCAATCACAGAATAAACTGGGATGCTTTTAGCAAAGAAACTTGTTCTAAAACACGCAAAATCAAAGAAAGTGTGTATATATTATTAAATAAAGATAATTGTGTAGCATCAATTTCGGTTAATTTAAAATAACACTTGGTTGCCTTTGCTCGATACTGAAGTATCTCCAGGAAAGCAAAAAATCAATTAACTCATTACCTTTTTTTGTATTACAAATAATAAATACACCAGTTACTTATGTCACTCATGACACATATGTCAAACTATTTTTAGTTTGAGATTCCAAAAGCACAAAATTTAATCATTTCTTATTTAAATATTAGTTAGCTTTTTATTTTTATTTTTTAAGTTCATTTTTACTTTGACAACGGTGGCAGACTTGCCACCGAAACGTCGTTTTTAATTCGAATTTTATGGGTTTTTGGGGGTTTTCTTTTATTTTGTTTCAGGCGACCGGCAAGTTCATAGGGGTCAATAGGGCTGAACAGGGTCAGCTTGTATACCCCGGGACCAGGACCGAAGCGGTCCCATTCTTTCCAGGCGTGTACCTAACAAAAAGACCATCCAATTAATATTTTTTAAAATATAATATCTCCTTAAATTTCTTACTTGCCTTAGCTTTAGAGCAAATACATCTTATCTTACCCGCTTTTAATCTCTCACACGGAGTTAACAAACTTTTGATTATAATCTGCCGCTCAGTTCCGGAAACTGTTTTCCTTTGATAGTTCAAGTGCGAAACACAATAAGGCTTAGAAAAAGATCTTCTCGTTTCCTAACTATGTTAATCAATTTTGGAAAAGAACCTTTATACAACGAGGCCTTAGAATATTTAACATCTGGGGAAATATTTTAGTATACCGGGTGTTGCTCCGTCGAGCGGGACATAGGGAATCCCATGTAAATTTTGAAGTGGTCCAATATTGGCTCCCCTAATTATTTTAGAAGAAAATATAATTAGGATTTTTTAAAGAGCACCAAAAGTTGTACCCAGTGTACAAATTTCAGCTCTTCTCAGTCCGCCAGCTAAGAGATAAATGCTAAAATAAGTTACGAATCTCCTATCTTCTTACCCGCCTTGTATTATTAGAAGTTTATAATAAAATACTAGAAAAATTATTTAACCTCTTACTCTCAAGTTGTCAGATCAATGTCACATCATTTTTAAATAATGAACTACTTAAATTAAAATCACTATTATAAAATGGTTTTACCAGGGAAATAGTTATCGAAGAGTAGCGGACATGTTTGCAGCCTATTTTCCCAATAGGCCAATACCAAATAAATCAACAATAAAAAATTTGAAACTACAGGCACAGTAATCAATAATTGCAAATGTGAAGAAAATCGACGTGATCTTTCGCCAAACGATTTTTTCTATGGGGACATTTAAAAACTAAGCTACCAATAAAAAATATGAAAATTTAGTCCAGCTAAGGAATGCTATTTCCGCTGAATGTGCCAGAATATGGATGTACCAACTAGCCAACGTAAGAAATGAGTTTTATAATCGTTTGGGTTATTGTCTGGCAGTTAATGGAGGAATATTTGAGCATTTGATTAAATCCTGATATTTTCGTCATAAATTGATTTCTAAATGTGGAAAAATGTGTTTTATTGTCTTGCGTAACTGTAGTGCATGTGTTGAAATTAGCTGTAAACTAAAATAAAATGCGAGGATTCTTTTTGAAATTCCCGTATAAAATTGTTCAGTTTTGGCAATGACATTATAAATTAATGATCTAAATTGTCACTGATAAATCGATATGGTGTTTTTATTGTTGATTTCTAGAGTACAGGGTGCATAATAAGATACCACGTTGCAGAAGTGTTAAGCAGTTTACTCTTTACTGGTTGGTTGAAAAATGCTCAAATTTTCATTTTGGGTGGAACTTACTGTGCTCTTCAATAAATCCCAATAGCATTTTTTCTAAAATAATTAGGGAGCCACTATTTGACTACTTCAAAATTTACATGGGATTCCCTATGTCCCGCTCGACAGAGCAACACCGAGTATAAGTATAAAATATTTTTGTATACCGGAGTGCCCACGAGATTACTATCAAGCCTTCTATTTTCTTAAGAAGTATTATACGATTTTAAAATTTTGGTCGGTTGTATGGTTGGATAGGACGCAGATTTATATTGTTTCAGATTTTATATTTTAGGCTTTATTTGTTTTCTGGGAGATTTTTAAACAAAATATTATTTGGCTTTTCTCCAGAATAAAATTAAAAAGTTTAAGAAAATTAAAACGTTTATACATTATGAAGAACTATTCCACTCTGACACAATATCATAAAAGTTATGATTACTTTAGAAGAAATAAAATAATAAAATATTTAATATTAAGTTACTTACAATACAAAGGTTTCAATCTATAAACATAACGAAATATTTTTTTTTCCATTTTTCTAACAAGTTATTCAGTAAGGTTTTAGGTAAACTGTTTACCACATTTTTGGTAAACTATTTACCACATTTTTGAGACGCAACCATTGGCCCAGTTCTCGTCTGGCGTCTTGTTAAGATTTTATTTTGTTGCATTAAAATGATTTCAACCGAGTGCTAATGAACCTTTGTTTATACATTGAAACCTTTTTATTGTAAGTAACTTAATAGTAATTAAATAATAAGTTTAAAGTAATCATAACTTTTATGATATTGTGTAAGAGGAGAATAGTTCTTCATAATGTATAGAAGTTTTAATTTTCTTAAAATGTTAAATAAACTTCAGATTTTATGTAAAACATTCGGATTTAACCGAAAATGGTTAAAATTAAAATTGCTGTAACATTCGAAACAATTACCAAAAAAACTTACCGCATAATTCTAGAATATTCTGGACTATTCAATTGACAACTAGAGATGTGGTTTTAACCATTGCTATATTTATTGTTTTTCAAATGTATAAACGACAATACGTATTTATATACGGAGTGTAACGGAACAATAGTATTAAATTAAAAATACAGATATAGTACGTATATGTAAAGTAAGCAGAATTCAACATTTTTGTGCTCAAAAAATTAAGCTAATATGATGCTAATATAGAGCTAAAATTAAAAAATTTGACGCTTCTTTTTTTATCTTTGGACAAACCACGAAGGCTAAAAGCCTAAATACTAACGTACCGTGGGTGTCTTAAGCGAGGTAAGAGGGAGTTTGTTGACACGGGACTTTAATACTTGAAGATTTGGGGGAAAGGAAAGACCTCCGCGGGCAGTAGGTTTCACATTTTAAAAACTCTAGGGATAAAAAACGAACAAAGTGGGAAGTTTCGGGAACTGTTCAGTTGGACCGTATAGGGATGCATACGCGCGGCACCACTAGTTTCTCTGGTGAGAACCTTAAGTGGAAGAACTATACTGGACAATTCTTCAGAGCAGAAGCCATGGAAGTATCTATAAAAAAGCGATAAATCTCCCACAGCCCGACGATGGGCAAGAGAGGGAAGCCTTTCTGTAAGTGAAGGATTATTAATGAGACGAATAGCTCTTCTTTGAATAGAATCAAGAATGCTTAGTGTTGTGGGGGACGCCATGCTCCAGATATGAGAACAATATTCCAAGAGAGGTCGGATTTGGGACACATACAAAGTGTATTAATTAGAAGAAGAAAAGACTTTTTGGCTTGAAAGGAAATCCAAGCTTTTTTGAAGCTGCTGTAGCTATAGATACAATGTGTTTATGCCAGTTAAGGTTACTTTCAAATGTGACGCCCACAAGATTCAAGGTGACCTTGCCCTGTAAAGCTTGGCCGCTCATAAGTAGAGAATGAGTATTTGGTGACTCTTTTCGCGACAAGGAACATGATTGTGGCGCTCCAATCCAATATTAAATTAAGATATCTGCATCGCTCTGCGTTTGTTTTCAAAATCAGGTTTAGTGATGGGTTTAGGAACCTGAGAGTGAAGGGTACTATCGTCGGCAAAACTATGAATGGAATTAGTTGTGGACGAGAGAAGGTCGTTGATGTAAAGAAGAAACAATGTTGGTGCTAGAACTGAGCCCCAAGGCACTCCAGCATTTACTTAGTGAAAGCTTGAAGAATGGCCGTCCACAATTACTAATATACGTCGATCAGATAGATAACTAGAGACCCAAGTACAGAGTTTAGTTAAAATATCATAGGAGGGAAGTTTATTAAGAAGTGCGGCATGCCAGACCTGGTCAAAAGCTTTGTATATATCAAGAGCAACGATCTGGGACTCACTTAGAAACTCAAGAGACTTATTCCAGCAGTGTGATATGAAGGAAAGAGGATCTGCTGTAGATCTTTTGTGGCAAAATCCATACTGCCTGTCATGCAATTTTTTGGTTTTTCTAAATACTTAAGAATTTGTGAATTAATGAATTTTTCCATTACTTTACAAAGAACTGAGAGAATTGAAATTGGTCTATAGTTAGATGGAAGAGATTTAGATTTTTCTTGGGAATAGGTTGAACACGTGCAGCTTTCCAGCTCTGCGGAAAGATACCTGTGTCGTGAGAAATTCCAAAGAGCCGAGTTAAGATTGGTGCAAGTTCTGGAGCACATTTTTTAAAACGATTGCTGGTATGCCGTCCAGCCCAGACGATTTCTTGGTGTTAAGAAAAGAATAGATACGCTTAATATGTTTCACCTTAAAAATAATATCGGGCATTTTATGAGAAACTGGGGTAATAGCTGGAATTGGATGATTTACGGGAGGGTCAAGGGTTGAATTGGCAGCAAATTGCTAAAGTTTTTAAAACTTTAGCTAAAGTTAAATAAACATGATTCTCTATACCCACAGTATCTTTCAGAAACAATTTAAATAACCAGATTACAAAAAAAAAATATCCAAAAGCATCTTTTTAAAATGAAATTATCAAAATTAAAATTGCCGCAACTTTCTAAACAATAATTAAAAGAACTTACGAGAAAATTCTAAAATATTTTGGACTGTTCCATTGACAACTAAAGATGTCGTAGTTTCAACCATAGCTATGTTTATTGTTATTCAAAGATATAAACGAAGATACGTGTTTTTATATGGAATGTAGCAGAACAATATTAATAAATTAAAAATATAAATATAAAACAATGTCAAAGTTTTTTTTAACAAACATTAACTAGCTGCAAAAATTTCGTTCAGAATTATTTATGATACGCTTATATGCTCATGACTGCCTAACGATCTTGTTTAAATTTAAAACATAAAGTGTAAGTTTAAAGTTTTTAAAACTTTAGCTAAAGTTAAATGAACATGATATTCTATACCCACAGTATCGCTTAGAAACAATTTAAATAACCAGATAAAAGCAAAAAAATTCAAGCCGGAAGCGTGTTTTCGAAATGAAATGGTTTTACTTTAGAGACGTTGAACATTCTCTCCGGCATTCCGAAAGGCAAAAGCCATTTTTAAAAGTAACGTAGCAATTCGCGACTGCAGACACAACAAAAGAGTTTTATTGTCGTATACAATTTAAAATGGCAGAATAGATTTAAGAAGGTTGTTTAGACCGATGGTATTTCGCATAAATGACTTCAACAACAAGATGTTAAAAATAAAACAAACAGTTCTAGAGTATTCTGGGGTCTTCCCAGTATTTAAGGAACCCCCAGACATTTCAAGAGTATTTTGGGTTCTTCCATGTTACTAAAAAAGGTGAAAGAAACCTTCGTACAGTCAGTATAATTTTGATCTTTGTGCTGTTCACTAACCAGAACTAAAGATTTGTAAGAAGCTTTTCTTTATTTACTTAGTTATTAAGATTGATGAATTAAAATTAAATTGAACTTTTAACAGCAAGAAATCGTCTGGGCTGGACGGCATACCAGCAGTCGTTTTATAAAAATGTGCTCTAGAACTTGCACCAATCTTAACTCGGCTCTTTCGAATTTTTACGACACAGATATCTTTCCGGAAAGCTGGAAAGTTGCACGTATTCAACCTATTCCCAAGAAAGAACATAAATCTCTTCCATCCAACTATAGACCAATTTCAGTTCTTTTTATATCACACTGCTGGAATAGGTCTCTTGAGTTTCTAGGTGATTTCCAGATCGTTGCTCTTGATATATACAAAGCTTTTGACCAGGTCTGGCATGCCGCACTTCTTAATAAACTTCCCTCCTATGGTCTTTTAACTAAACTCTGTACTTGGCTCCATAGTTATCTATCTGATTGACGTATATCAGTTAATGTGGACAGCCATTCTTCAAGCTTTCAGCAAATAAATGCTGAAGCGCCTCAGGGCTCAGTTCTGGCACCAACATTGTTTCTTATTCACATCAACGACCTTCTCTCGTCCACAACAAATTCCATTCATAGTTTCGCCGACCATAGTACCTTTCACTCCAGTTTTCAGGTTCCTAAACCCATCACTAAACCTGACTTGGAAAACAAACGCAGAGCGATGCAGGTATCTCTTTTGCAGAATCTTAATTTAATATTGGATTGAGGCGCCAAAAATCTCGTCCATTTTAATGCATCCAAAACACAATCATGTTCCTTGTCGCGAAAAAGAGTAATCAAATATTTATCCTCTGCTTATGATCGGCCAAGTTTTACAGAGCAAAGTCACCTTCAATCTTGTGGGCGTCACATTTAAAAGTAACCTTAACTGGTATAAATACATTGTAATTATAGCCACGGCAGCTTCAAAAAGCTTGGATTTCTCTTTCGAGCCAAAAAGTATTTTTTTCTTCTAATTTATACATATTAAATAAATAAATAATTACATTATATTTACATGTGTTCCAAATCCGACCTCCCCTTGGAATATTGTTCTCATATCTGGGGCATGGTGCCCCCTCAACCCTAAGCATTCTTGATTCTTTTAAAGAAGCTCTATTCGTCTCATAAATGATCATTCACTTACAGAAAGGCTTCCCTCTCCTGACCATCGTCGGGCTGTGGGGATTTATCGCTTTTTTCAAGGTGCTTAGATGGCTTCTGTTTTTGAAGAATTGTCCAGTATAATTTCTTCACTAACGGTTCCCAACAGAGAAACTCGTGTTGCCACGCGTGTGCTTATCTATACGGTGCAACTGGACAGGCCTCAAACTTCCCATTCTTTTATCCCTAGAGTTTTTATAATGTAAAAACCTGCTGCCCGCGGAGGTCTTTCTTTCCCCCACAAATCTTCAAGTTTTTAAGTCCAGTGTCAACAAACCTTCTCTCTCTCGCGTTCCTGTCTTCTTTTTTTATGGGACCACCGCGGAAGAACACTCCTTCAAATAATAAAAGAATTTTTAAGATCAGTCCGCACAAACGCCGGAGTAATCGCGTAAAATACATAAAAACCTTCTCTACCATCATTTCCGAAAGGCAAAAGCCATTTTTAAAAGTAACGTAGCAATTCGCGACTGCAGACACAACAAAAGAGTTTTTATTGTCGTATACAATTTAAAATGGCAGAATAGATTTAAGAAGGTTGTTTAGACCGATGGTATTTCGCATAAATGACTTCGATAACAAGATGTTAAAAATAAAACAAACATATAAGAACCAACAAGGCACGTATTCCACCCAATTAAGTGTGTTTGTTCGGTGGCCTTTGGCATAATCTCGCAATATTCAAAGGATGCTTAAAAACATAAAAATATCAAGACTTCTTGTTTATCCGTTTAAGACATTTTAGTGCTCGATTTGTACCTTTTATTGCAGACAAAATTGCATTCTTAAAATTTTAAATTAGAAAGATAGAAGAAAGAAAATGCACAGAGTAGCTTTGTATTTTGCTGGTTAGTCATGAAGAATTATCGACAGCATTGATATTTGTAGTTTCAAAGTGTACAATCTTATTTATACATTTTAATACAACAATAAGATAAATTCGTGGCGAGCAGTGGTGCAGTGGCTAGCGTGTCAGCCTCTCACCGCGGCGATCCGAGTTCGAATCTCGGAGTCGGACATCGGATTTTCATTGCTCGTCACCTCACAGTTGACATGGCAAACCACTGTGTAGTATTTTGCCTTTTCTAGGTAGTAGTTATTTAAAAATAACGACCATGGTGGCACTACCGCGTTGTACACACTATAAACAAACTTAAGATATTTTGACTGCTTGCGACAACGTTGTCAAGTTAAAAATATTCGATTCTCGGTATATAGTATAATCAGGTGTTAGCCAAAGAAAAACATTAGAGTTTACATGCAGAAATTGTAAACAACTTGGCACCATGAACATGCGATAATTGCACCCTCTGCGATTACCTCCCATGATAAATGACCAAGTTTATTTATAAGGTTGCGACATATCCTCAACTTTTAGGCGGTTCGAGCTCGGGGACGCAAGGAAGGGCACTCCACGGAGAAAGTTGGCAAGACTGGGTAAAATCAAAGCTGATGAACAATCCAGTGGCGTCTAGAATTTGCGCATTTCATTTTGCATTGTTTTGGAAGTGATATTTGTTGAAAGATGTAATTCCAAATGTTTTTATTTAAAGTAAAAGAATTTACAACTTATTAATAATTAAAAACTCTTGTGTAAACGGTTGTTCTAATAATACAATAAACTGTATATTTCCGGCACTGAACAACATGGCCGAAAAATGGGAGATGTGACGTCATAACACGTCAATGCAATATCGCCGAATGTCGTGACCTTATATAGACCGACTTTGACAAAGACATAGTTATAGGAACTTGCGTTAAACTAGAGAGATAAAACGCAATGAACAAATTTCAAGGACCAGTAACCCGTCTCATTCTTGTCTCCGACCCTATGGTTATCCAGCTATAGACCGTGTCGAATACGGTAGGCCGCCCTGTATTTGCTTCTTTTATGATGGCATTATTGGTAACGCACAAACTTATCCCCATAGGAAATAAAAGGGGCTCTTTGTTTGACCTCCGGACAGTGCGGACGTGCGTAGAGGACTACAAAGTTCTTCCCGGAGTGGCGGCTGGAGGTAGTCGTACGAACGTTTTTTACCTTCGGGGATCAAGGAAAGATTCACGCTGCAAATTGACGGCATCTTCTTCTGAGATCTAAGCGCTGTGAGCGAAGATTCCTATAAGCTGATGGTATCCTGTTTGGTGTGTAAACACGAGGTATTCTCAAATGGCGGAAATAGATGGGCGAATTGCCATGGGAACTGTCAGTAGTGAAAGCGAAGGTTATACGTGCAACACCAGCAGCGGTAGATCTCGGCCTGACAGCCGACAATCCATGCACTGCATCAGATTGTTGGACTGTTTGTTTTCTCTTTGGAATTTCTGGGAGCCACGAGGCTCGATTATCCAGATTTTCCGCCGACGAAGCCCTGGAAAGCATGAGTCCTGGAAGGGGGAGAGTGGTGGACGCCGGACCCGAAGCACCGAAACCAAGAAGAAAAAATACGATAGAGCAAAGTAGATTTATACGAAAACGGTAAAAACTTTTAACAGGATTTTTAGTGATATGTAACACCAAGTATTGCATATTTCTAAAATATTTTGGTGTGTACAGGGTGTCCCCAAAAAATTATAGCGATCAAAAATTGATTTTTTTAACGGAACGCCCTATATTTTATTACATATTTTGAGTCTACATAAAATTCTTAGCATCTTGGCTATTCACATTCCTATACCTAAAGTTAATAGTTTGGGAGTTATAAACAATTGAAAATCGGAATTTTTATCTTTGACCATTTACTGAGCAAAAACAGTTCAAGATGCAGCAAAATGGCTTTCACTTTCCTATCTTAACTTTTTAAGGGGCCACCCAATGGTAATAAAAAATGAAGGTCAATTGAAGGTTGAAAAGTGTGAATTTTTAACCTTCAGTTAACCTTCACTTTTGCTACCATTAGAAGCCCTTAAAAGTTAAGATAGAGAAAGTGAAGCCATTTTCCTGCATCTTGAACTGTTTTGCTCAGTAAATGGTCAAAGATAAAAAATTCCGGATTTTCAATTGTTTATAACTCCCAAACTATTAGCTAGGTATAGGAATATGAATAGCCAAGATGCTAAGAATTTTATGTAGACTCAAATATATGTAAAAATATAGGGCGTTCCGTTTAAAAATCAATTTTATTCGCTAATTTTAGGGCACCTAACCACACACCAAATATTTAGAAATATGCAATACTTTGTGTTACGCATATCACTGAAAAAATCCTGTTAAAATTTTACCGTTTTCGTATATTTGCTGCTCGATGACTCACCTGTTTTGAAGTGTGCCATTTTGGTTGTCCCTTATGGGAAACTTGGAAACCATAAGAGATATTAAAAATCTGATACCCCATCCTCGAGCTCTTTTTGGAGAAAACATTTATGGTAAAAACAGATCATCGCTATCGCGAAGCGTTTCAGAGATACAGGGTGATTCTCGATTTTTCACTTTTTGAAAAGGCCCTGTAGCTTTGTTGTTATTACAGATACGAGAAAACTAATTGCACATTATACAGACACTTTTTTCCGTAGAATCCAGTGGCGTAGCCAAAAAATTTTTGAGCTGTCATTTTTGACATATGACCCAAACATGTTTTTTTATTAGGGACACCCTATAAATGATTAGGTAATTAAATTGCTTGTTTTTCTGATTAAAATAATATATCATAGTAGGTGGTTTAATAAATTTTTTACGTCAAATATTGGAAAAATTATGATTTTAAAGACGCATTGCGGCTTCTATCTGTTTTTAAATTGTTTTATATTTTGTTTTAAAAGGAATCTGTCATCCCTTAGCTCAGGAGACATTTCCGTAGAAAAAAAACAAAAAATTAGTTTACAACAACAATAATAAACAAGTTATATTAATTAAACTTAAGAATTTATCAAGTTTTTTTTTAATTTTTGATTTTTATTATTTTTTTATTTTTATGAATTCTCCATGTCAGCATTACCACATAGAGCAAAAAAAAATTTGGTCCAAAAAATCGAAATGTTTGACGACACCCTGTATAACTTTGATTTTTTTATGCAACATTATCATGTATATTATTGCCAAGTTTTTGCTTCAAATTCATGAAATAAGGACGCTATGGTAAGGGCCCCAAACGTAAAGAAATAATTATTTTTAATTTTGAAAAGGACACACTGTATCATTGATATATATATATGTAATATATGTATATGTAATAATATGTAATAATAATAATATATATATATATATATATAATAATAATATTTTCATTATCATATATATTATCCATAACTAAATCATATATATTCATGTGTGGGAATTTTAAAATTAAAAAATAAAAAGAAATCTTTATTTTCTTGAGACACCCTGTATCGATTTTTTTATATATAATATTTCTCGCCATCATCAATGCAAAATTTATTTAAATAGGCTCGTTACAAATTTTAAAATGAAGGAAATATTTTAATTTTGGACACCATATATATTTTATTGTACGTGATGCGGCTTCTGCATCATATTATTCACCCGAAAATTTCATACTTATATATTTATAAATAAAGTGGTAGGAGGCATACAAATTTTAAAATAAAAATAGCCTTTAAATCATAATTTCAATATTTGACGTGGGTTATTAAATACCTATGAGCATATTAATCGAAAGAGCAAACAATTATTACCTAATCATTTATAGAATTTCTAATAAAAAGAGCATGTTTGGAGTCATTGACAAAAATGAGCTCAAAAAATTTTTGGCTACGCCACTAGTCTACAGGAAAGAAGTGCTGCTTGGAGGTGTCTAGATAAATTTTTTCACTATTAAAAGTCCAAAATAAAAATAGTCGATTTTTTTGACCCACCCTAATAAATGGCGAATTTACTTAACCTTACCCCATTTTCAACTTTCCTTATGACTTCCGCTATCTATTGACATAAAAGAGATTTTACGAGCTATTAACCGAAACTCTAACTATTCTGTACCAGAAATAAACCCAAAATAAAGGGTATAAACTTCATACTTTATTGCGCATTCAAAGGAAATAATATAATATGTGGCTTATTTCGTATCCTTATTTGCTAAAAGCATCATTTTATTACGAAAGTATCTTTTGCACAGTGGCGTCTAATTTATTATTTTAAGTTTTAAGTTGGTCGTCAGGGATATTATATCTATTTATGTATCAAGGGCGTTACTAGGACTATAATGCCCTGACGGTCGAAATAGATATCGACCTGATGGGCATTATAGTCCAGTAAAGCCCGTGGTGCATCCAATGCTTTATGTTTTACCCAAAAAAGAGTTTTTCAATGACTAATTACATTATTTATTCGCAATATAAAATAAGTTGCACCTGTACCTGTATACGTAAGTAGATAATGACTGGTATTAAGTTTGACTTTGATGTTTCTATATCAATTAGTCAGTTGGCATTTTTATTTAACGATTTGCTCAAAATGGAAGAAATTCCACAAAATATAAGAGAAAGGCCATAAAAGCGACCGAAAATCTTTTGCCAGTTAAATCAATTCAACAGTATGATCGGAGTATGGCATATTTGGTATTTGGAAAGATGCGAACGCAATTCTTCAAATAACCAAAACCGTTTTAATGGCATATTTTCAGGAACTGGTAAGTTATTGATTTTATTTTAATACATATGTTTAACAAACTTTATTATTTTTAGTCGGAAAAATACAGTCCGAACTCCTCTGACCAAGTATTCCACCCTAAGGTTTACGTTAATGATCTATGAAAATATAGACATTTCCGCAATACCATCGTCTTATATCTTTTTTAAAAGTTAAGTCGAATGGATACGTTGCGAAAAAGTCTAAAGTTTTGAAAGAAAACAAATATTAAAATTTATTAAGAAGGCTCCTGATGATATCTACTTGGTACACAAAGTCATATTGGTAATGTGTGTTTTTGGAGGTTTAAGACGAGATGAGTTGGTCAAAAATGACTATTGATGACATTAAAGATAGAGGAACAGTCTTGGTTATAAAGGTACCAGAAACTAAAACTTCAACTTCAAAAAGTTTTACTATCATTGAAAAAGATTTAGGTGCTTTAAATTTAATAAAAAAGTATACAACATTAAGACCAGCTGGAATAAAGGAGCGAAGATTCTTTCTTACCTATAGAAAGAGTCGATGTACAGTACAACCCATTGGAAAAAATACCATAGGAAGCGTCCCAACATTGATCGCAAAATATTTAAAATTGGATAATGCAGAAGCTTATACCGGCCACTGTTTGCGTTGCACATCGTCAACTTTACTTGTTAAGGCAGGTGCTTCGTTTGAAACGCTAAAACAACATGGGAAATGGAAAAGCTCTTCAGTAGCTGAAGGATATATAGAAGAAAGTATTTCATCCAAAAACAAAGTAGCCAAAATGATTGCCAATTCAGTTAATTCCGAGGTTAATTCCGTATCGACTATTGAAAATTCTTTAATGGACTATTCTTCTATACAAAATAGCGTTAGTGCTACCACCGCTGCTACCATCACAAAAAACACCGACCATTCTATAGTTTAATTTTTAGTATTGTTTAAAGAAAAATATTTTTTGTATAAATTTGATCATTATTGTGAGAGAAATGAAAATTGGATAAGCAATAAAATTTCCATATTAGGCATTAGGCATATAAGCGGGCATTATCATAATGCCCGCTTATAATGCCCTAGGTGTGATAGCAGGTATTATTGCTACCATAACATATTCCATTTCTAAGGTATTATAGATCAATAATAGATGAGTAAAACATAAAAGTTATTAATTAAAAATTGAATTTCTCTAAAGTTGGACACCCTGTTGCTAGAAAACAATGCATTTCCAAACCAATGTTTATATGAACCATTTTTTATATATTTTTGTGTAAAAATACCTCTTAAAACACAGGGTGTCCCAACTTTACTTATACACAAAGTACAAGATAAAAAAGGAAAGTAAAAAAAATGACCTTTGACACTTTATACCGTTAATAGCTACACCAAAGGCCGTTTATATCTTAAACACCAGCAATAATTCACGTATGTGTATTATATACTTTTAATGTTTAAATTTATAAGAGTTACAATTTGTTAAAATATATAGGGTGTTTCATTAAAAAAAACCACTTGACTACGAATATTCTGTTTTTGAGACACCTACACAGGGGTTAGGGAAATATTGTTCGAACTAACCTTATTTCACTATATTTCACTTCTTTTTGCACATAATTCTACAAAAAGAAGGGGAATATAGAAGTGGATATTTAATTGAACGTTTTGCAACGTGCCGTGTAAATCTTATTAGAAGAAATCAACACCATATACAACTCGGATGCGTAAAGTTGAAAACAGATATGCCGTTTTTCTTAAAGTAATCGTAATATCGGCAACATCGCAAAGATGTAAACACCATGAAGATAGGCACAAAACGTGAACAGCTGATGAACTGTACGAACTCGTTTCACTAATGAATAGCTGAAAACATACAAAATTTCGGCATATTTTAGTTTCAAAAGAGTTTTTTTTTATTGGCTGCCCTTTATGTGATTATCTGCAATCTAGTAAGTGTAAATTGTTGTAAAATATTGTTAAATTAATGTACTTTGACGGAAAAATTGAAGAAAGTACTGTCCCTAAAGTCGACCATCACCCAAATGTTGTTTTTTTGGTGTACCGCATTGTTTCAAATAAGTAACTGGTAATAGTGGGAATTGGTGGTAAGTAACGCCACATATCGGTAAGTCTTGTTATTTCTTTAAGTAAATTAAATGTGCTAAAAAATGTTACCAATTACAAAAATATTAGCCACACAAAACTATTTAACATGTCAAGGCATAAATGTTTTCTCGAAAACTATTGATTTTCGGGCATAATTTATAATGAACTTATTGGTAATAGTTCGATATAGCGGTTTTCGCTATTATAAGAGATTTTAAAAAATCGTTTTCAGGGCGTTTCTATAGGTCGATTATGACACAAATCTGTGTGCGCGTTTTCCAAAATCCATTTTTATAATTTATTACTAATAAAAACATATTACGGGACAGTGGAGTGAACAGGGGTGCTGGGTGAGGACAAAACAGTATAAATGCAACGTCAAACACAAGAAAACATTAATACACTGCACTCGGGGCACATGAAAAATGTAAATTAATTTTGAAAAGTATTAAATTTTTTCGGAAAACTATCACACACATATGAGATATTCCGTCCGCCATTAATTAAAGAAGGAAAATAGGCGCATTCATTTTGGTCAGCTGATAACATGAAGTTCGTCATTATGAAAATGACAGTCTTGATAGAAGCAGCGTTGCCAAACTTCTTATGAAGAATTAACACTCAAGCCTATTTCGGGGATTATCTACTATTTCCATGAGAAACAATGGTATTTTTGTAGAAATGCATCCTTCTTTATGTTTAGGTATTTTCCTTTTTCTTTACAAATTATAATAGGAAGAAGGAATAACTTAATTTTTCATATGAATTTTGTCATGTATCTTCCTTTTTTTTAAGCTATTGACACTTTCTCACTTTATTTGGCAACATCGCAAGACATTTACAGTTCTATTGCAAACTCTTTTTTATGCAGTAACAGTCATGGCGAGATTGTTGAACTATTATTTATTTTTAATTTTTTTAAACAATTTTTGGACATTTTTGTAAACAGAGAGTGCGGTGTGTACTGTGAAATACTGTTTTTGGGCGTTTAATGTAGGATTTCTACTATTTCGTCCCCACCCAGCACCCTCTTTTCACTCCACCGTTCCGTAATATGTTTTTATTAATAATAAATTAAAGACATAGATTTTGGAAAACGCGCACACAGATTTGTGTCATAATCGACTCATAGAAACGCCCTAAAAAATAATTTTTCAAAAATCTCTTATAATAGCGAAAACCGCTATATCGAACTATTACCGAACTTTTTTGCTAAGAATAATGCAAAGAATCACCTTTAAAAGTTACGAACATTTTTTTAACACGCTTTTATTAACTTGGGTTGTAACTATCTATCTGGCTGCCTATGTAACGGAATCTTTGAGCCTAATTTTAACCAACTTCCAGCTATTCGATTTCTTTGAAACTTTGCACACGTATTAAGGACCCATGACAATGCAATAATCTGCAAACAGTATCCCTTTATCTTTTTTTTAATCGCCAGGAAAAAAATTCCATTATATTATAAAAACAACACCTAGGATGCCATCTGTTGGAAAAATTTCAAACTTTGCTATTAAATGAAGAAGAAATTTTTAGTGGATTGCAAAATGTTGGCAACGGTCCAAACATTGCCTGGATTGCCATCTGTTGGCAAAATTTGAAACTTTGCTACTTAATGAAGAAGAAATTTTTTAGTGAGTTGCAATCTTTTACAAATTTTAAAATTTGCTACCATTGTCATTTCATAGGGGCTGGTTATTTTCTTTTTGCTGCTTAATTAAATAGTATGTTCTAATTTACTGTTATATTAAGAATTTTGTGCAATATAACGAACTAGAAAATGAAAAATAAATAATAGTTTAAAAAACTAAAAAACACGCTTTTATATGCAACCGAACTAAAAATTAAAAATAATTTTTCATTAAAAAAATATTTTCACTTCATAGTAAAAAGCGTGGGGTGCATTTTACTATTTTTTCATAACTTTTCCATCATAGATATTGGCAAATATAATAATTATAACATTTAATATATTAAGCACCCCACGCTTTTTACTATGAAGTGAAAATATTTTTTTATTGAAAAATTATTTTTTAATTTTAGTTCGGTTTGCATATAAAAGCGTGTTTTTTTAGTTTTTTAAACTATTAATTATTATCTTAAGTTTCTTTTTGTATCTTAGTTAATTCGTGTATAAATAGATTTGGTACGCCCTGTATACGGAATTTTCAGACATCCTGTATATGTTGTCTCTTGTCTCTTTAGAAAATGTCTTAGTAATTTAAGAGGACAAAATTTAATTATAATTTGAAGTATTTAATTGGTTTAATTAAAAACGTACAGAAGCTAACAAAAACATAATATTTATCCTGAAAACAGAGCACAAGTAATCTATTGATGAATGACGGTTGGTGCTTCATTCCATTATATCTCTACGAGCGTTTTCCAAGCCTATATTGTGTTTCGACTATCGAGGCAAACAGTTTCTATATTTCGAAAGTAGTTTAATTTAAAATAATTTCCAACTTTCACTTTTAATTAAAGTAGGCGAGGCTAAATACAGAGTGAGTCTTAAATGTAAGAGCAGTTTCAATATCCAATAAAACAAACATTGCAAAACTTATACATATTTTATTAATAATATTTTAAACTACAAAAATAATTTTTCTTATGAATTTTGTTCTTTTTTTTATCTTTGGACAAACCACGAAGGCTCAAAGCCTAAATACTAACGCACCGTGGGTGTCTTAAGCGAGGTAAGAGGGAGTTTGTTGACACGGGACTTAAATACTTGAAGATTTGGGGGAAACGAAAGACCTCCGCTGGCAGCAGGTTCCACTAGAAACTTTAGGGATAAAAGAACGAACAAAGTGAGAAGTTCGGGGCCTGTCCTGTTGGGAACCGTGAGTGAAGGAACTATACTGGACAATTCTTCAGAGCAGAAGCCATTTGAGTACCTATAAAAAGCGACAAATCCCCACAACCCGACGATGGGCAAGAGAGGGAAGCCTTTCTGTAAGTGAAGGATCATTAATGAGACGAATAGCTCTTCTTTGAATAGAATCAAGAATGCTTAGGGTTGTGGGGGGACGCCATGCTCCAGATATGAGAACAATATTCCAAGGGAGGTCGGATTTGGGACACATATAAAGTGTATAAATTAGAAATACGGAAAAATACTTTTGGCTCGAAAGAGAAATCCAAGCTTTTTGAAGCTGCCGTGGCTATAGATACAATGTGTTTATGCCAGTTAAGGTTACTTTCAAATGTGACGCCCACAAGATTGAAGGTCTCCTTGCTTTGTAAAACTTGGCCGCTCATAAGTAGATGATGAGTATTTGATGACTTTTTTCGCGACAAGGAACATTATTGTGTTTTGATGTATTAAAATGGACGAGATTTTTAGCGCCCCAATCCAATATTAAATTAAGATCCTGCGAAAGAGATATCTGCATCGCTCTGCGTTTGTTTTCCAAGTCAGGTTTAGTGATGGGTTTAGGAACCTGAAAACTGGAGTGAAGGGTACTATCGTCGGCGAATATGAATGGAATTAGTTGTGGACGAGAAAAGGTCGTTGATTGAAAAAGAAACAATGTTGGTGCCAGAACTGAGCCCTGAGGCACTCCAGCATTTACTTGGTGAAAGCTTGAAGAATGGCCGTCCACAATAACTGATATACGTCGATCAGATAGATAACTAGAGAGCCAAGGACAGAGTTTAGTTGAAAGACCATAGAAGGGAAGTTTATTAAGAAGTGCGGCATGCCAGACCTGGTCAAAAGCTTTGGATATATCAAGAGCAACGATCTGGGACTCACCTAGAAACTCAAGAGACTTAATCCAACTTTCAAAATTTTTATTACCAATATATTCTGCGTGTAACACCATAAAATACTCTACAATAGTAATTTCTATTTTTTTTTGTAATAATAAACAAAAACGTTTGTACGTCACTGTTTTCCTGCATTAAACCAGTAAAATAACTTTGAAAGAGTTAAAGAAAAAGAAACAGGGACGGCAGTTAAGCCCAAAGTTTAAACAAAAGCAGCGGTTTCGTATTCAAAGCACACTGATCGAATTCAATCAGACTGCAAAGTGCAACTATCTGGGTGCACAGCATCCTTCGATTGTGTCTTTAAACGGATTGCCGCCGTGCTGGTTACAGATGGTCCTATCTTTTTTGGTTTCGTTCTAAGTGGAACATTTCTTTACTTGAAAGCCAGCGTAGTTTTAAAACTGACGAAAAGTTTAGAAATGTCGATTTCCGAACGGATATTTAAGATTTCGATGATTTATGTTTGCGGTAATAAAGTACGTTTTACTACGAAAATTCTTAAAACTATTGAGACATATTAGACAGTATGCTTAAAATGGATGGTATTTATTTGGGTACACGCCAAAATAAAATTAAAAGTACTAAAAACCAAAAAAAAAATTAAAAGTAAAAAGATAATTAAAAATCGACGTTTCGGTGGCAAATCTGCCACCGTTGTCAAGATAAATGGTATAAAAATAATAAAAATAAAAATTTACTATTATTAAGGTTTTAAAATTTATTTTTTTTAAATCTTTTTTAGGATATTCTGAGATCTTTGACATTAAATGTCAAAATATGTTTGTTTGGTTATAGTGTCATAGTGACATAGATAACTGGTTGCTGGTGTATTTATTGTTTATATTACAAAAAAGTAAATAGTTAGTGAATTTTTAGTCTTCCTGAAGATACTTCAGTATCAAGCAAAGGCAACCAAGTGTTATTTAAATTAACTGAAATTGATGCTACACAATTATCTTTATTTAATAATATATACGCACTTTCTTTGATTTTGCGTTTTTAGAACAAGTTTCCTTTGCTAAAATGCTCGAAGCATCCCAGTTTATTCTATGATTGTTATCAAATGCTTGTTGGCAGATTTTTGATTTATGAAATTCTATGTTTTTAATGTATGATCTGTGTTCTTTTATGCATTTGGCTAATGGTCTACAAGTTTCACCTATAAAAACAACAAGTCTAGTTGAGATGTAAGTTTTATATAGGTGAAACTTGTAGACCATTAGCCACTTTGAAAAAAAAATGGGAGTCTGTACCATTATTTTATCGTGTAGAATCACCGCTTTATTTCATGATGGATTTTTGATTACCCTGTATATCCTACAATGTGATTTTGTATATTGTGCTAAAAAGATATTTTTTAAACTTTAAAACATATTTTTTATCAAACAGATCTTAAATAAAAAGTTTAATAGCACTTCTATTTTATAACTTCATTTATTATTTTTATTATTATTACACAAAATTCATAAAATTCTTTTTGCGTGACCAGACTGCATATAAATTTTCTTATGTATTACATTAATATACTTTGTAACATAACTTATTACTATACGACACACATGTTTTATTTGCCGTAACATAATTTAAAATTTTAATTATCTAAGATAGGGATCAGATAAAACAGGATTTTAGTTTTTCCTAAAAAAATTGAGTCTGTACCATTATTTTATCATGTAGAATCACCGCTTTGTTTCATGATGGATTTTTGATTACCTTGTATATCCTACAATGTGATTTTGTATATTCTGTTAAAAAAGTTGTTTTTAAACTTTAAAACATATTTTTATCAAACAGATCTTAAATAAAAAGTTTAGTAGCACTTCTATTTTATGACTTCATTTATTATTAATATTATTATTACACAAAAATTCATAAAATTATTTTTGCGTGACCAGATTGCATATAAATATACTTATGTTTTATTACACCGATATACTTTGTAACATAACTTATTACTATACGACACACATGTTTTATTACATTAATATACTTTGTAACATAACTTATTACTGTACGACACACATGTTTTATTTGCCGTAACATAATTTAAAATTTTAATTATCTAAGATAGGGATCAGATAAAACAGGATTGTAATTTTTCCTAAAATAAATTTGCGTACCCCGTTCTAATCTAATCCACCGCAAAGTTTCAGAAACTGTTTTCCCTTGAGAGCTCAAGTGCAAAATGCGATATAGTCTAATAGAATGTCGCGTTTAAATAATGTTGATAAATTTTGTAGGAAGTCTCATTTTGGTGGCTGTTAACTAGGTCCCATAGTGTTATACAGGGTTCCCCATAATGGGCAACCCATTTTAATATAAGAATTATTTTTTTTTATTTTACTATACAAACTTTTTCGTATACTAACGTATGTCCTAAAAGTTTTGGCACACCATATTTATCGGTTTTTTAATGAAGAAATTTATTTAAACACTAACTAGTTATTGTAAATTACAACTCAATACTTAGCTAAACTATACTATCGAATTATGTGGAGTGGCCCATTCTGCTCTACCAGACGCAAATTTCTTTGAATGTCTCTCATGAGGTCCTGGACGGAATTCAGTTCAATTTCTCTTAATTTTTTCATTGGCAAAATGTACCCGCCTCAGTTGACGACAACATCTTGGTATACGAAAAGCTGCGCTTGAGAGTATTTGGGGCACTTACGTCTCTTTCGATATTTAAGACCATTCCAATCTGGTTTTTTGCTCTTCTCACCAATCTCTCTGACCTCTGTGCGGTTAATGCACGTGGTCTTCCACTTTTGGGAGATTCAAACATGGTATTCCCTGCTCGCACTCCGCTATTACTCTATAAATGGTTCTGCGTGAAATGTTTTCATTCTGGAATATTCGACAGATTTCAGCTTTGGGTATCCGCCCAACTAACTTGTAGATACTTTTTCTTATTTCTAATTTATACGACATCTTAAAGCGAAAACTTCAAAATAAATAAATCTCAACTGACAGTAAATAAAGTAAATAAACTTTTGTTTTCAAAGGCAACTTGATATTATTTTTTTTTGTTAAAATTAAAGACAATGATTTTTGTGCCAAAACTTTTAGGACATACGTTATTACATCCAACTCTTTGGGATTTACGATAACTTATAAATATTTGCCTAATTTCTCTTAAATGACCTCCACCAACTTTTTCAATATTAGATAAAAAGTGGTTTATTACACGGCGTAGAAAACCTTCGTTTATTCGTTCAACTTCTTCACGAATTTTAACTTTGAGTTCCTCGATTCAACCTGGACAAGTCTCAAATACCTTGGTTTTTAAATATCCCCACAGGAAAAAATCGGGTGCTGTTCATGAACCATTTTTTAGCTTATATTAAAAAATGTGTTGAAGTTGGTAAAGGTCATTTAGAAGAAGTGATTTTTAAGTTAGAATTAAATAGGGCAAATATATATAAATTATTATAAATTCCTAAGAGTAAGCTGTAACTTAGTATATAAAGTTGGTGTGGTAAACTAAAAAATGTAGTGTTATTTAATTGATGGCTAAAAATAAAGGGTGATGATTCCTTAGCTTTTTAGGATGAAAAGTTCACATAAACATATGTCCTAAACCTCTTAACTCTCGGGATACAGAATGTTAAAATTTCCAAAAAAAAAAAACAATCTATTTTTTTAAATATTCTAACTATTCTTTACCCAATTTAGGTTTATTTTGGCAATATTATTAATGACATTAACAGGGTAACCTATCACTAACTTAATTACATTTAATAAGTCCAGTGGCGTCTCGAGAGGCGCGTATTTCACTGACTGTGTAAATGTTTGTAAAATTTTTGGACTTTTTTAGATTAAGCAAATAAAAATACTGCTTTTATGACTCTTAATTTTTTTCGTATCTTGTTTAGTTTAAGAGGAAGAACATAAAATTTACTTAATTGCATATTTTTAGACCATAAAAGAAGCAATGCGGGATATTTTTCTTTTAAAAATTAGGTTTTATAATTTTTAATTAGCAATTATGTTAACAAAAATAATAAATATTAATTTAAATAGGGTTTATATCCAGTATAACTGTAAAGGTGTTTTCAAATTTTTTTTTTTTTTAATTTTAACACCTTGTATCTCAAAAGTTAAAACTTTAAGGACATATATTCATATAAACTTTTTTTTCTAAAAATAAGCTAAGGAATCATACACTGTATTTTTATCCATCAATTAAATTACACCCTGTACATGTTTTGGTCTAGGTTTCTACTCCTTTTAAGTTTTATTATTATATGAAACATATTTTTCTTTTTTTTTTTACTAAATAGCCTTGCTCTGAAAGAAGTGTGTGTCTGCAACAAACTAACATTGCCATGAAGGCCATGAAGAAGCTAATAAATTGGCAAAGGTGGATACTGGTAGAGCATCGGTGGGTTCCGAGCCCTACTATGGTATTTCGTCATGCCAAGTAAGGTGATCTATTAGATCATGCATCATGAACGAATTCCAGAACTAGTGAATATATACCAGGACTGCGACAAGAGGAACAAAATTAAACTTGCCAAAATTCACAAAATACCTTCTAAATTACAACCGGAAGGCCGTAGGGAGTATAGTGGGTCAACTAACGGGCTATTATAGACTGAAAAAAAACCGCTGAAAACACTATGCCTTCTGCCCTGGCAATAAAAAAGCTCTACAGGTTAGGCCAGGAAAAATAATATTTCGCAAATACCTATGGTGCTACTGTGAAACCTATCTCGCCTGCGATTTTTGGGCCTGGGTGAGGACAAACCTAAAACGGTAAAATTTACAAATAACTCAGTTTCAAGTTTGTAAAAAAACGGCTTGCACTGCCCGCTTTAAATATATGCATATATGCATTCTCAGGTACCCTTTGTATCTCAGTTGGTTCTCTCTCTCGGACTATGCTTTCCAGGGCTTCGTTGGCGAAAAATCTGGATAATCGAGCTCGCAGCTCCCAGAAATTCCAAAAGAAAACAAATAATTCAACAATCGATGCAATGCATAAATTGTCGGCTGTCAAACCAAGATCTGCTACTGGTGTTACGTATAACCTTCACTTTCACTACTGACAGTTCCCATGGCACGCCCATCTATTTCCCGCCATTTGAGAAATACCTCGTGTTCACCACCAAACAGGATACCATCAGCTTATAGGAATCTTCGCTCACAGCGCTTAGATCCAGAAGAAAGATGCCGTCAGTTTAGCGTGAATCTTTCCTTGATCCCCGAAGGTAAAAAACGTTCGTACGACACCTCTAGCCGCCACTCCGGGAAGAACTTTGTAGTCCTCTACGCACGTCCGCACTGTCCGGAGGTCAAACAAAGAGTTATCTCAGTTGGCTGATAACGTATCAAAAAGGTAAAAAAGGATTCTTATATAAGTTTTTAAGTAGAATGCAGTGACGTAGTTAGAATTTTTTCAAATATTCTTGTTTTGAAAATATTAACTAATGATGGGTGAATTCTTTGCCTTGTAGAAATACTTTTGTTTCTTGCTCATTGCCGGGTCGTTGGGATCCATTACTTTTTTATAGGTATTTTGCCGGCTTCTGTTCCGAAGAGCCACTATATTTCACTCCTTGCTACTCCTAACGGACAAACCCATAGAGCTACACGGTCCCACTTAAAAAGTCTTGAAGTTTCCACTTTATTTTTAAAACCTAGAGAGTTTAGACTTACTGTCTTGGGAGGTTTTTTCTCTTAATTTAGTTATTAAGATACCCATGGCACCTATAGTAAGAACATTTTAAAAGCGCAAATTCGGTACCCTTTAAAAATAATACAAAAAAACATAAAAAAGGCCGCCTGCAATTGGAATATTTTATACAAAGGCGCCGGTACCCTTTACAGCCACGCGCCGATACACTATGGGATAGAAATCCATTATTTTGGCCAAAAAGCAACTTTGAAATTTTACTGGCTCATGCTGTGTATTTCAAAGTAGATACTCCAAACTACATGTATGCAAAATTATAAAAGGATATGACGACTTCTATTGGGGTAATAAGAAACTTGAAAATGTATTTTAAGTAAACATAAATATACAACATTTAATATCTTAGTTTATTATTACCCTTGATTACTAAAAAAGTAAAATAGTTTAAATAATAAGAGCTATTGTTGTGTTTCCGATGCAGTCTCGCGAAGGCTCGCTACTTTTGTTAAAGATTTTTTTACCCTTTTCTTTATCAGTTTTTGTACTTACAATTGCCTTCCTACTTTTTGCTACTTCTGAGTGTAAGGACAGATACAAGATTTTTTTATAATTTGCAAGGCTTTCCATTTTAAAATTTAAAATGTTTTGTCCTACACTGTATATCCTAAAAGATAAAAGCATTCTTATGAAAGATATAGATTCTACAGAATCTACCCAACAAAACAGTGTTATTATTTATTTTATACTTTAAAAGTTGGGAAGTTGTATCTCTATTACGCTTCTAAGAATAATTTAAAATTATTTTTCAGATTTGAATGGTCATATTTCCGAAACTAATTGAGATAGACACATCAAATGTAGTATTTTTCTAAAGCATTTTAAAAGATTTTTTGGTGGTGATATAATATTCAGGATATTTCATTTAAAAAAATCATACCTATTGTTGTACCCTGTATATCATATGAGATAATAATTATCGGATTACTGATTAGAATACTACCGAATTAACCAAACAAGCTGACATTTTAGTTTATTTTGTACAATAAAAATAAAAATGTTAAGTGGGGTGTAAATTTATAATAACATATAATAAGTTTTAGGTTTCCAAAAAGCATATGTAATAATTTATAATATTTTTCCAGTAAAAAGCACTTCATTTTAAGTTAGATTGGTAAGTTTCAGAATTTTGTCCAAAAAATTAATTTCTATCCCATAGTGCGATGACCAGCTGCATCAACCGGCATATCATACAAGAAATATAGCAAAGGCGGCCGCGAAGACAAGCATGCCGATTTATTTGCTTTAAACTTTTTTGTGATTTTTTTCTTATCAAAGAGCACTGAATTTACATTTTTAAACTGTTCCTTCTATAAGTATTAGGGCCTTAGCCTTCATGGATAGTTTTATGATAAAAAAAACTAACAAACGCAGCTGTAGTTGTATATACTTTTTTAAACAGCTTAACAATATTTTAAATTAAAACAAAAAAATATTTATTTATTCAAGGATAAATACGTAATATTGTCATAAAATTGGAAGCAAAAACAAATTTTTGTCATTTAGTAGATTTTAATTTATTTAAAATTATACGGTAAAAGGCGTAGAGATCCAAAAGGGAAATTTGATCCCTTACTTAGACGGTAATTTTTATTTGCTTAATTAATGTAACTCGTATATTTAAAGTATACACAAGAGAATAAACACGAATATAATTAAAGATCAGGTAGTTATGTTAATTCGTTAATTAGAAGCTTTTAAATAAAGTAAATTTTTGATAAAGGAGATGTTTTAAGTTCTGTCATGTTAAATTTATTTAATTGGTATGTTAGGTTTTTGTTTTGATTAAGGTACCTGAGGCATATAAGGCCCGGGGTTTAATAAGGCCCACATTTAAAAACTCGCGACAAAATATATGGGTTTAGGTATAAACGTTACCCATACATGCGTAAGACCAATAAATGTCACGGGAAGTAAGTGGAGACTGCTGTGCACTGCCTGTGTCTCAAAAAAGTGTGACGTATCAAAATTATAATTTTTTAAATGAAACACCCTATATTTTATGACGGTTTTAGAATTTACTTTAAAAAATAACTCAAATTTGTTTTTTTGTTTATAGTACTAAGTGTCTAATTTTATTCGTTTTTGTGATATTTGATTTTTTGGAAAAATGCAGAGGTAAAATTAAATTGATTTTACTTTGACACTTTTAACACTTTAAACTTTAAAATGTGTAACAAGAGTAGAAAAAGTCTGCCATATCATACGTGAGTCAAATTAAGATCAAATATTGTACAGGGTGATCAAAAATAATTTCAATTTTTCAGAAAATCAAATAGCCATATCTCTCTTATTTTAAATGGAACAACCTGTATTTTTTTACGTCACATGATGACAAATAAAATACTCTTTTTAAATGGTGTAAAGGTTGCCTATACTTATCTTTTGTGCTTTTTTAGTAAAATCTGTTTTTACAAATTTTTAGTCCAAATGTTTATTTACATTAAAGTTGGCTGTGACAGCAGCCATTACTATTTTTTAAAGAAAATAACAACGACCATTTATTGATTACTAGTGTTTTAGTCAGTTTAAAAGAAATTTTGATTATTTTAAATAAAAACCCTTCTTCTACAACAACAAGATGATATAATACTGGTATAGGATGTGAAAAAAATGGTTTACTTTAGTCTAGAGTTATTCCTGAAAAATATTCCAGGAGAAACCATCTGATAACCTTAATAGTTTCTTTCACAGTGATTATGGATAATGGAAGAAACGAGTTATAGGTCACAGAATGTCGTCATAACTGACCAGAGGCGTTATTAGGATTGTTTAAAAACACAAGTTTTATCATTACCATATTCAGCTGAAATAAGTGTTATTGGAAGTAGCATTATAAGCAACTAATGATTTTTTTATGTGAATTTTAAAAATAGTGGCAGATAATACAAAATCTTTTAATTTTGTGCTTTTTTCCAACAAATTTACATTTTGCAATAACGGTTTAGTAAATAGGCATAGCTATATCAAAGCCTATACTTACATTTAAATAGATATTTGGAATAAAACTATGTTAAAACGGAATTTACTTAAAAGTATAAAAGATAGGTATAGGCAACTTATACACCATTTGAAAGAGCATTTGGTTTGTCATCATGTGGTGTAAAAAATATAGGGTGTTCCATTTAAAATAAGAGACATATTGCTATTTGACTTTCTAAAAATTGAAATTATCTTTTGATCACCCTGTATTATATATGATCTCGATATGACCTACGTATGATAAGGCAGACTTTTCCTAATCTTGTAACAAATTTTAAAGTTTAAGGAGTTTATATTGTTAAAATAAAATTAATTTAATTGCACCCTGCATTTTGAAAAAAATCAAATATCACAAAAACGAATAAAATTAGACACTTGGTACTATTAACAAACTTATTTTTTTTTATGTAGAATCTAAAACCGTCATAAAATATAGGGTGTTCCATTTAAAAAATATAACTTTGATACGTCACACTTTTTTGAGACATCCTGTATAAAGTAAAATAATTTTATTCTGTGGCCTTATCCGACCTGTATATGTTCCAGCATTTACTTTTTTAAAACCCCATGGTTATCCAGCTACAGATCGTGTCGAATATGGTGGGCCACCCTGTATAATTATTGCCAAAAGAAAACTATAAGTATCAAATTTTATTATTTTTTAAAAAAAAGTTATTTTTTTGTGAATTTTTAGTTATCGCGGTTTAAAACTGTGCGTTTTTTTTTTTGGAAGAAAAAAAGTAATTTTGTTGTAAGTTGATGTTTTTTTAAAATTGTGTCCAGCGGCTAATAAGGCCCATTGAAGTAGGTTATAGCTTATAAAAGTCAATAAAAAAACTTGTGTGATGCTTGGATAGCTACAGAGCATACTAAGATCAGTGGCTTTAGAAAGTGTAGAGCAAAGAAATATAAGTCTTACTTTTAAAAGCAATGTATTTCCGACTTGGGACTATGATTTAAAAAAGATAAGCCCAGGAGAAAGGCAACTAATTATACCTAATAATGAAAACATTTATAAGAATAAGAAATATTTAAAGTTTCTTTAATTATTTTCTTTAAAACCAAAAAAAATATTTTGGGGCCTTACTTTATTATGGTAGCTTATTAAGGCACATTTAAAGACGTTTTAATTAATTTGTCATCTTTTACTTAAGTTTTTGCTAAATATTACCATTGACGAAGAATACCAATCCATAGAACCACACAAGTGAGATTTCAGCGTACCCTAAAATTTTTAGTACCTACCGCAACCAACAGATGGCGAAAGAAGTACGATGTCGCTTTGCTAATAGGATTACCATCAGAAATTGATAGCAGTCGCTGACGAGCAGTCGGCCCGATCAGTTAGAGTGAGGATATACGCAAAATTTAATAAAAATAAAATCCCCGATAAATGGACCCAGTATCCATAAGATTATTAAATTTATGATTTCAGAATAGGATATATCTATGCGTTTTTACAAAACATCGTAAGCGACATTCGCCAATTTTACGGGAAACGTTTTTTCGTCCCATCGCGTTGTTTTTAAAGAAAAACCTAGATCTAAATGTTTTTATTTTATATTTCTTCTTAATTTGAATTACAAAACAAACATATTTTAATTATTATTACATTATTTAATTAATTTAATGTCAAAATTTTTAGAATCTCCTAAAAAAAAGCTAAAAATTTTAAACTTCTTAACCTAAATAATAGTTAATTTTTACATTTTTTATTTTTATTTAATTTATCTTGACAACGGTGGCAGATTTGCCACCAAAACGTCGATTTTTAGTTCTCTATTTACTTGCTTTTTTTTGGTTTTTGGTACTTCTTATTTAATTTTTGGCGTGTACCCAAATAACTACCATTAATTAAATGAATCCTATTAGCAAAGCGACATCGTACTACTTTCACCATCTGTTGGCCAGGGTAGGTATTAAAAATGTTTAGGGTACGCTAAATTCTCACTTTTTTATCTTTGTGGGGTTCTATGGATTGGTATTCTTTGCTATTGATTGCGTGCCAAGGTATGTACATACACTAAAGTGCTTTACACTCTGCGCCACCCTCTATTATCGGATCCGTTGGTATGACAGATATTTAGCTTATACCGTGAGATTCCGAGATGAAAGTCAAAGGTAATTGGGCTATTAAACTATTTTTTTATTGGTGATACAACACACAAGGTGTTTAATTTATATAACAATTTGTTTATGTTTTCTATTTTTTATCAATTTTTGTGCTATTTTTTCCTTTTTTTTTTGGTTTAAGCGCAGATAAAGCAAGCTTAGCATTAAAATTTAAACAACTTTGGGTTTACTACTTTATTCAGTCCCTAATTTAAAAAAAACTTTATATCTTTATTACCATATCAAAAAGATCACAGAAACAAAGATAATGTACATTAAAATCTCGAGACCCGTCAATGATTACCACTCTTAAAGAAAACTTCCAGGAAATATTTTTAACGATAATGCCTGCTTTAAATTTAGTTGGTCCTTAAACAATGGTAAAAGTACTTTTTAAATAACCTATTCCCAATTCCAGGTTTGTTTTATGAGTTGTGCTCCATCAACTGACAAAGAAATATTTTTATGAGCTATTAAACGAATCTCACAAACTTCCTAAAATGGCAATGAAACGGAATGAATAACATAAACTTATACTTTATTGCTCACTCAAAATGTTCATTTGCGTGTGTTACTTATCTTAACAAGGAACTGCCTAAAGCTGTAAAAATATTATTAACGTAGCTTTTTACCTATTACAAAAATAAAATTCACTTGCACGGTGTAGAATAAAATTGTATAAATGTCTCCTTAATTTTGGATTGGAGCGCCAAAAATCTCGTTTATTTTATTGCATCCAAAACACAATCATGTTTCTAGTCGCGAAAAAAGTAATTCAATACTCATCCTTTACTTATGATAGTCCAAATCCCTAAAACCAAAGACACCTTTAATTGGCGATTTTACTACCGATGGGAGCGCTGCTAAACGTAAACAAGTCGAGAAAAGCAGGTCTTCGAGTAGTGCGTAGAGGTCTACATAGACTTCCCGGGTAGGCGATTGAAGGCATCGTATGAGCGTGGGGACCGAGAAAAGATTCACGCTAAATTGGGGCTTCTTTCTTCTGGGGCTAAGCGCTGTGAGTGAAGATTCCTAAAGCCTGAAGTTTTTGCGTTTTGGTGTTGAACACATGGTGTCCTGGTATGGTCGAGGAGGTGCGCACGCCTTGCGGAAATGCGTCAGTAGTGAAAGTGACGGTTATGCGCGATACCAGTAGCAGCCGCTGGCTAGACAGTCACAATTTATGCATGTATAGAGAAAGAATTTATTTTTAAACAGAAAACATAGCTTGAACAATAAAAGGAAAATTTGGGGTTCTAGAACCCGACAATCCAATTTTCCAACCACTTGACGATGGCTGTATGCACTAAGTGTCAAAGCCAAAAACCGAAAATAGAAATAGAAATGATAAGAAGCAAACAATGTTATATAATGTACCTTTTTATCGGTGGAAAAAGTGGCTATAGAGTTTTAAATATGTCAAAAAAATACTATTATTATTTCGGCTTGTGAAAATCGTTCGAGTTTTATCGGATTATATATTTTTCGTTATCCCTGAATTAATTTCTTCAAAATAAAAAAATAGCCACGTTCGAAAATAAAGATTCACGCTAAATTGGGGCTTCTTTCTTCTGGGGCTAAGCGCTGTGAGTGAAGATTCGTAAAGCCTGAAGTTTTTGCGTTTTGGTGTTGAACACATGGTGTCCTGGTATGGTCGAGGAGGTGCGCACGCCTTGCGGAAATGCGTCAGTAGTGAAAGTGACGGTTATGTGCGATACCAGTAGCAGCCGCTGGCTAGACAGTCACAATTTATGCATGTATAGAGAAAGAATTTATTTTTAAACAGAAAACATAGCTTGAACAATAAAAGGAAAATTTGGGGGTCTAGAACCCGACAATCCAATTTTCCAACCACTTGACGATGGCTGTATGCACTAAGTGTCAAAGCCAAAAACCGAAAATAGAAATAGAAATGATAAGAAGCAAACAATGTTATATAATGTACCTTTTTATCGGTGGAAAAAAGTGGCTATAGAGTTTTAAATATGTCAAAAAAATACTATTATTATTTCGGCTTGTGAAAATCGTTCGAGTTTTATCGGATTATATATTTTTCGTTATCCCTGAATTAATTTCTTTAAAATAATAAATAATAGTTTAAAAAAACTAAAAAACACGCTTTTATATGCAACCGAACTAAAAATTAGAAAATAATTTTTCATTAAAAAAATATTGTCACTTCATAGTAAAAAGCGTGGGGTGCTTAATATATTAAATGTTATAATTATTATATTTGCCAATATCTATGATGGAAAAGTTATGAAAAAATAGTAAAATGCACCCCACGCTTTTTACTATGAAGTGACAATATTTTTTTAATGAAAAAATATTTTCTAATTTTTAGTTCAGTTGCATATAAAAGCGTGTTTTTAGTTTTTTTAAACTATTATTTATTTTTCATTTTTTAGTTCGATATGCATTTATGTATGTATAAAAGTTTGGAATGTTGCCAACAGATGGCAACCCACTAAAAAATTTTTCGCCATTTTGTCAAGAGTAGCAAAGTTTTTCAAGATGGACTTTCTGAAAATAACCTAATATAAAATTTGAGTAAAATCGATTCAGATCGAACTCTTGAAATGGCCGGTGGTTGGTACCACTGGGACGTACAGGTGACAGATGACACTTGGTGGTATCAAGCAGTGGTTAGAATAATATAATGGATTTTTTTTCCTGGCGATCCAAACCAGGATAACGGGATACTGTTTGCAGATTATTGCATTGTCATGGGTCCTTAATACGTGTGCAAAGTTTCAAAGAAATCGAATAGCTGGAAGTTGGTTAAAATTAGGCTCAAAGATTCCGTTACATTCATAGATAGATGGATAGATAGATGGATAGATAGATGGATAGATAGTTACAACCCAAGTTAATAAAAGCGTGTTATAAAAATAGCCACGTTCGAAAATGTTATTCTGACGTTTTTGGTTTGTTGCCCTCTTTTTTTGTTTTATGTCAGTCTCAAATTGTCTGATTAGTGGAATATATACTGTTTGGCTTGTAAATAACTTACCCTATCTTAATCTGACCCGCTCGACAATTTTTGATGGATATATCTTTGTTTATTATGATCGGCCCTGTATAGTACCTTATAACTCCAGAATATAAAGTCAATATCTTTTCTTACTACAAAATGGCAGAAATATCTGATCCAGCCTTGCTAATTCCTAGCTATATTATAAATACGGTTTTTGGTTGAATCAAAAAATTATTAAATTCGTTTATATTTTTATATATTTTTATTTAAATATTTTTATTTAAATCCTTATTCACGCAAACGAACGTTACCCGGTCTCTATAATTTGATTTTGAAAATTTATTTCTATTTCCCCTAATAAAGTAAAGGAAATTGGATTTCAAACACAAAAATTAATTTTCTTGTTTTCCGGGCCCAAAATTATTGTTTTAATATAAATTTGCGGTTTCGATTTCAGCATGGGGAAAAGTTTATCTGTGGATTATAATTTAGTCTTGTTTTTATTTTTAAAATCGGATTTCGTTTCGACACAAAAGTTTTTTTTTATAAATATACCTACCAGCTTAAAAAAATACACGCAAAAACGTGTATTTAACTTATTTTATGTTTTACCCATCTATTATTGATCTGTAATACCTTAGAAATGGAATATGTTATGGTAGCAATAATACCTGCTATCACACCTAGGGCATTATAAGCGAGCATTATGATAATGCCCGCTTATAATGCGCTAATATGGAAATTTTATTGCTTATCCAATTTTATTTCCCTCACAATAAAGATCAAGTTTATACAAAAATAATTTTTCTTTAAACAATACTAAAAATTAAACTTTATTTCCAAAATAAAAATTAGAATTTTGAAATGTCTCGGAAAATGTAGCTGATCCCACTATAGAATGGTCGGTGTTTTTTGTGATGGTAGCAGCGGTGGTAGCAATAACGCTATTTTGTATAGAAGAATAGTCCATTAAAGAATTTTTAATAGTCGATACGGAATTAACCTCGGAATTAACTGAATTGGTAATATTGTTTTAGCGTTTCAAACGAAGCACCTGCCTCAACAAGTAAAGTTGACGATGTGCGACGCAAACAGTGGACGGTGTAAGCTTTTGCATTATCCAATTTTAAAAATATTACGATCAATGTTGGGACGCTTCCTATGGTATTTTTTCCAATGGGTTGTACTGTACATCGACCCTTTCTATAGGTAAGAAAGAATCTTCGCTCCTTTATTCCAGCTGGTCTTAATGTTGTGAACTTTTTTATTAAATTTAAAGCGCCTAAATATTCTTCAATGATGATAAAACTTTTTGAAGTTGAAGTTTTAGTTTCTGGTACCTTTCTAACCAAGACTGTTCCTCTATCTTCAATGTCATCAATAGTCATTTTGACCAACTCATCTCGTCTTAAACCTCCAAAAACACCCATTACCAATACGACTTTGTTTACCAAGTAGATATCATCAGGAGCCTTCTTAATAAATTTTAATATTTGTTCTCCTTCCAAAACTTTAGACTTCTTCGGGACGTATCCTTTCAACTTAACTTTTAAAAAGATATGAGACGATGGTATTGCGAAATGTCTATATTTTCATAGACCATCAACATAGACCTTAGGGTGGAATACTTGGTCCAGAGAGAGTTCGGACTGTATTTTTCCGACTAAAAATAATAAAGTTTGTTAAACATCTGTATTAAAATAAAATCAATAACTCACCAGTTCCTGAAAATATGCCATTAAAACGGTTTCGGTTATTTAAAGAATTGCGTTCGCATCTTTCCAAATACCAAATATGCCATACTCCCGATCATACTGTTGCCTTGATTTAACTGGCAAAAGGGTTTCGGTCGCTTTTATGGCCTTTTCTCTTATATTTTGTGGAATTTCTTCCATTTTGAGCAAATCGTTAAATAAAAATGCCAACTGACTAACTGATAAAAATATCGAAGTCAAACTTAACACCTTAGTCATTGAAAAACTCTTTTTGGGTAAAACATAAAGCATTGTATGCACCACGGGCTTTACTGGACTATAATGCCCATCAGGTCGAAATCTAGCCCTCGGGCCAGAGGCCTTCGGGCTATTACGACCTTCAGGGCATTATAGTCCTAGTAACGCCCTTGATACATAAATAGCTATTTTTACCTACTTTTTTAGAATGAGTTTTACAGATAGATATATAAAGTGTCTCTAAAAGGTGTGGAAAAAATTCTACCACAAATTTCTGAGGCTAAAATAAGACGATCTAACCCAATTTTCCTTAGTCCAAAAGTATGTACAGGGTGTTAAGAATGTGTTTTGGTTTGAGTTTTTATAAATAATTGTGTTAATAATAGGTGTTTTGTCACAATATTTGGTCAAAAGGGGTTTTATGATCTTAGTGTTAATACTAGAGAGCGCAAGATGCGGAATCTGGCATAAATTAAAAACGAGAAGTATTTTTCTCGTAAGGGGTGCGATGTAATATAACATTGTTTGCTTCTTATCATTTCTATTTCTATTTTCGGTTTTTGGCTTTGACACTTAGTGCATACAGCCATCGTCAAGTGGTTGGAAAATTGGATTGTCGGGTTCTAGACCCCCAAATTTTCCTTTTATTGTTCAAGCTATGTTTTCTGTTTAAAAATAAATTCTTTCTCTATACATGCATAAATTGTGACTGTCTAGCCAGCGGCTGCTACTGGTATCGCACATAACCGTCACTTTCACTACTGACGCATTTCCGCAAGGCGTGCGCACCTCCTCGACCATACCAGGACACCATGTGTTCAACACCAAAACGCAAAAACTTCAGGCTTTACGAATCTTCACTCACAGCGCTTAGCCCCAGAAGAAAGAAGCCCCAATTTAGCGTGAATCTTTATTTTCGAACGTGGCTATTTTTTTATTTTGAAGAAATTAATTCAGGGATAACGAAAAATATATAATCCGATAAAACTCGAACGATTTTCACAAGCCGAAATAATAATAGTATTTTTTGACATATTTAAAACTCTATAGCCACTTTTTCCACCGATAAAAAGGTACATTATATAACATTGTTTGCTTCTTATCATTTCTATTTCTATTTTCGGTTTTTGGCTTTGACACTTAGTGCATACAGCCATCGTCAAGTGGTTGGAAAATTGGATTGTCGGGTTCTAGAACCCCAAATTTTCCTTTTATTGTTCAAGCTATGTTTTCTGTTTAAAAATAAATTCTTTCTCTATACATGCATAAATTGTGACTGTCTAGCCAGCGGCTGCTACTGGTATCGCGCATAACCGTCACTTTCACTACTGACGCATTTCCGCAAGGCGTGCGCACCTCCTCGACCATACCAGGACACCATGTGTTCAACACCAAAACGCAAAAACTTCAGGCTTTAGGAATCTTCACTCACAGCGCTTAGCCCCAGAAGAAAGAAGCCCCAATTTAGCGTGAATCTTTTCTCGGTCCCCACGTACGCTCATACGATGCCTTCAATCGCCTACCCGGGAAGTCTATGTAGACCTCTACGCACTACTCGAAGACCTGCTTTTCTCGACTTGTTTACGTTTAGCAGCGCTCCCATCGGTAGTAAAATCGCCAATTAAAGGTGTCTTTGGTTTTAGGGATTTGGACTATCATAAGTAAAGGATGAGTATTGAATTACTTTTTCGCGACTAGAAACATGATTGTGTTTTGGATGCAATAAAATAAACGAGATTTTTGGCGCTCCAATCCAAAATTAAGGAGACATTTATACAATTTTATTCTACACCGTGCAAGTGAATTTTATTTTTGTAATAGGTAAAAAGCTACGTTAATAATATTTTTACAGCTTTAGGCAGTTCCTTGTTAAGATAAGTAACACACGCAAATGAACATTTTGAGTGAGCAATAAAGTATAAGTTTATGTTATTCATTCCGTTTCATTGCCATTTTAGGAAGTTTGTGAGATTCGTTTAATAGCTCATAAAAATATTTCTTTGTCAGTTGATGGAGCACAACTCATAAAACAAACCTGGAATTGGGAATAGGTTATTTAAAAAGTACTTTTACCATTGTTTAAGGACCAACTAAATTTAAAGCAGGCATTATCGTTAAAAATATTTCCTGGAAGTTTTCTTTAAGAGTGGTAATCATTGACGGGTCTCGAGATTTTAATGTACATTATCTTTGTTTCTGTGATCTTTTTGATATGGTAATAAAGATATAAAGTTTTTTTTAAATTAGGGACTGAATAAAGTAGTAAACCCAAAGTTGTTTAAATTTTAATGCTAAGCTTGCTTTATCTGCGCTTAAACCAAAAAAAAAGGAAAAAATAGCACAAAAATTGATAAAAAATAGAAAACATAAACAAATTGTTATATAAATTAAACACCTTGTGTGTTGTATCACCAATAAAAAAATAGTTTAATAGCCCAATTACCTTTGACTTTCATCTCGGAATCTCACGGTATAAGCTAAATATCTGTCATACCAACGGATCCGATAATAGAGGGTGGCGCAGAGTGTAAAGCACTTTAGTGTATGTACATACCTTGGCACGCAATCAATAGCAAAGAATACCAATCCATAGAACCCCACAAAGATAAAAAAGTGAGAATTTAGCGTACCCTAAACATTTTTAATACCTACCCTGGCCAACAGATGGTGAAAGTAGTACGATGTCGCTTTGCTAATAGGATTCATTTAATTAATGGTAGTTATTTGGGTACACGCCAAAAATTAAATAAGAAGTACCAAAAAACCAAAAAAAAGCAAGTAAATAGAGAACTAAAAATCGACGTTTTGGTGGCAAATCTGCCACCGTTGTCAAGATAAATTAAATAAAAATAAAAAATGTAAAAATTAACTATTATTTAGGTTAAGAAGTTTAAAATTTTTAGCTTTTTTTTAGGAGATTCTAAAAATTTTGACATTAAATTAATTAAATAATGTAATAATAATTAAAATATGTTTGTTTTGTAATTCAAATTAAGAAGAAATATAAAATAAAAACATTTAGATCTAGGTTTTTCTTTAAAAACAACGCGATGGGACGAAAAAACGTTTCCCGTAAAATTGGCGAATGTCGCTTACGATGTTTTGTAAAAACGCATAGATATATCCTATTCTGAAATCATAAATTTAATAATCTTATGGATACTGGGTCCATTTATCGGGGATTTTATTTTTATTAAATTTTGCGTATATCCTCACTCTAACTGATCGGGCCGACTGCTCGTCAGCGACTGCTATCAATTTCTGATGGTAATCCTATTAGCAAAGCGACATCGTACTTCTTTCGCCATCTGTTGGTTGCGGTAGGTACTAAAAATTTTTAGGGTACGCTGAAATCTCACTTGTGTGGTTCTATGGATTGGTATTCTTCGTCAATGGTAATATTTAGCAAAAACTTAAGTAAAAGATGACAAATTAATTAAAACGTCTTTAAATGTGCCTTAATAAGCTACCATAATAAAGTAAGGCCCCAAAATATTTTTTTTGGTTTTAAAGAAAATAATTAAAGAAACTTTAAATATTTCTTATTCTTATAAATGTTTTCATTATTAGGTATAATTAGTTGCCTTTCTCCTGGGCTTATCTTTTTTAAATCATAGTCCCAAGTCGGAAATACATTGCTTTTAAAAGTAAGACTTATATTTCTTTGCTCTACACTTTCTAAAGCCACTGATCTTAGTATGCTCTGTAGCTATCCAAGCATCACACAAGTTTTTTTATTGACTTTTATAAGCTATAACCTACTTCAATGGGCCTTATTAGCCGCTGGACACAATTTTAAAAAAACATCAACTTACAACAAAATTACTTTTTTCTTCCAAAAAAAAAACGCACAGTTTTAAACCGCGATAACTAAAAATTCACAAAAAAATAACTTTTTTTTAAAAATAATAAAATTTGATACTTATAGTTTTCTTTTGGCAATAATTATACAGGGTGGCCCACCATATTCGACACGATCTGTAGCTGGATAACCATGGGGTTTTTAAAAAAGTAAATGCTGGAACATATACAGGTCGGATAAGGCCACAGAATAAAATTATTTTACTTTATACAGGATGTCTCAAAAAAGTGTGACGTATCAAAGTTATATTTTTTAAATGGAACACCCTATATTTTATGACGGTTTTAGATTCTACATAAAAAAAAATAAGTTTGTTAATAGTACCAAGTGTCTAATTTTATTCGTTTTTGTGATATTTGATTTTTTTCAAAATGCAGGGGTGCAATTAAATTAATTTTATTTTAACAATATAAACTCCTTAAACTTTAAAATTTGTTACAAGATTAGGAAAAGTCTGCCTTATCATACGTAGGTCATATCGAGATCATATATAATACAGGGTGATCAAAAGATAATTTCAATTTTTAGAAAGTCAAATAGCAATATGTCTCTTATTTTAAATGGAACACCCTATATTTTTTTACACCACATGATGACAAACCAAATGCTCTTTCAAATGGTGTATAAGTTGCCTATACCTATCTTTTATACTTTTAAGTAAATTCCGTTTTAACATAGTTTTATTCCAAATATCTATTTAAATGTAAGTATAGGCTTTGATATAGCTATGCCTATTTACTAAACCGTTATTGCAAAATGTAAATTTGTTGGAAAAAAGCACAAAATTAAAAGATTTTGTATTATCTGCCACTATTTTTAAAATTCACATAAAAAAATCATTAGTTGCTTATAATGCTACTTCCAATAACACTTATTTCAGCTGAATATGGTAATGATAAAACTTGTGTTTTTAAACAATCCTAATAACGCCTCTGGTCAGTTATGACGACATTCTGTGACCTATAACTCGTTTCTTCCATTATCCATAATCACTGTGAAAGAAACTATTAAGGTTATCAGATGGTTTCTCCTGGAATATTTTTCAGGAATAACTCTAGACTAAAGTAAACCATTTTTTCACATCCTATACCAGTATTATATCATCTTGTTGTTGTAGAAGAAGGGTTTTTATTTAAAATAATCAAAATTTCTTTTAAACTGACTAAAACACTAGTAATCAATAAATGGTCGTTGTTATTTTCTTTAAAAAATAGTAATGGCTGCTGTCACAGCCAACTTTAATGTAAATAAACATTTGGACTAAAAATTTGTAAAAACAGATTTTACTAAAAAGCACAAAAGATAAGTATAGGCAACCTTTACACCATTTAAAAGAGTATTTTATTTGTCATCATGTGACGTAAAAAAATACAGGTTGTTCCATTTAAAATAAGAGAGATATGGCTATTTGATTTTCTGAAAAATTGAAATTATTTTTGATCACCCTGTACAATATTTGATCTTAATTTGACTCACGTATGATATGGCAGACTTTTTCTACTCTTGTTACACATTTTAAAGTTTAAAGTGTTAAAAGTGTCAAAGTAAAATCAATTTAATTTTACCTCTGCATTTTTCCAAAAAAATCAAATATCACAAAAACGAATAAAATTAGACACTTAGTACTATAAACAAAAAAACAAATTTGAGTTATTTTTAAAGTAAATTCTAAAACCGTCATAAAATATAGGGTGTTTCATTTAAAAAATTATAATTTTGATACGTCACACTTTTTTGAGACACAGGCAGTGCACAGCAGTCTCCACTTACTTCCCGTGACATTTATTGGTCTTACGCATGTATGGGTAACGTTTATACCTAAACCCATATATTTTGTCGCGAGTTTTTAAATGTGGGCCTTATTAAACCCCGGGCCTTATATGCCTCAGGTACCTTAATCAAAACAAAAACCTAACATACCAATTAAATAAATTTAACATGACAGAACTTAAAACATCTCCTTTATCAAAAATTTACTTTATTTAAAAGCTTCTAATTAACGAATTAACATAACTACCTGATCTTTAATTATATTCGTGTTTATTCTCTTGTGTATACTTTAAATATACGAGTTACATTAATTAAGCAAATAAAAATTACCGTCTAAGTAAGGGATCAAATTTCCCTTTTGGATCTCTACGCCTTTTACCGTATAATTTTAAATAAATTAAAATCTACTAAATGACAAAAATTTGTTTTTGCTTCCAATTTTATGACAATATTACGTATTTATCCTTGAATAAATAAATATTTTTTTGTTTTAATTTAAAATATTGTTAAGCTGTTTAAAAAGTATATACAACTACAGCTGCGTTTGTTAGTTTTTTTATCATAAAACTATCCATGAAGGCTAAGGCCCTAATACTTATAGAAGGAACAGTTTAAAAATGTAAATTCAGTGCTCTTTGATAAGAAAAAAATCACAAAAAGTTTAAAGCAAATAAATCGGCATGCTTGTCTTCGCGGCCGCCTTTGCTATATTTCTTGTATGATATGCCGGTTGATGCAGCTGGTCATCGCACTATGGGATAGAAATTAATTTTTTGGACAAAATTCTGAAACTTACCAATCTAACTTAAAATGAAGTGCTTTTTACTGGAAAAAATATTATAAATTATTACATATGCTTTTTGGAAACCTAAAACTTATTATATGTTATTATAAATTTACACCCCACTTAACATTTTTATTTTTATTGTACAAAATAAACTAAAATGTCAGCTTGTTTGGTTAATTCGGTAGTATTCTAATCAGTAATCCGATAATTATTATCTCATATGATATACAGGGTACAACAATAGGTATGATTTTTTTAAATGAAATATCCTGAATATTATATCACCACCAAAAAATCTTTTAAAATGCTTTAGAAAAATACTACATTTGATGTGTCTATCTCAATTAGTTTCGGAAATATGACCATTCAAATCTGAAAAATAATTTTAAATTATTCTTAGAAGCGTAATAGAGATACAACTTCCCAACTTTTAAAGTATAAAATAAATAATAACACTGTTTTGTTGGGTAGATTCTGTAGAATCTATATCTTTCATAAGAATGCTTTTTATCTTTTAGGATATACAGTGTAGGACAAAACATTTTAAATTTTAAAATGGAAAGCCTTGCAAATTATAAAAAAATCTTGTATCTGTCCTTACACTCAGAAGTAGCAAAAAGTAGGAAGGCAATTGTAAGTACAAAAACTGATAAAGAAAAGGGTAAAAAAATCTTTAACAAAAGTAGCGAGCCTTCGCGAGACTGCATCGGAAACACAACAATAGCTCTTATTATTTAAACTATTTTACTTTTTTAGTAATCAAGGGTAATAATAAACTAAGATGATTAAATGTTGTATATTTATGTTTACTTAAAATACATTTTCAAGTTTCTTATTACCCCAATAGAAGTCGTCATATCCTTTTATAATTTTGCATACATGTAGTTTGGAGTATCTACTTTGAAATACACAGCATGAGCCAGTAAAATTTCAAAGTTGCTTTTTGGCCAAAATAATGGATTTCTATCCCATAGTGTATCGGCGCGTGGCTGTAAAGGGTACCGGCGCCTTTGTATAAAATATTCCAATTGCAGGCGGCCTTTTTATGTTTTTTTGTATTATTTTTAAAGGGTACCGAATTTGCGCTTTTAAAATGTTCTTACTATAGGTGCCATGGGTATCTTAATAACTAAATTAAGAGAAAAAACCTCCCAAGACAGTAAGTCTAAACTCTCTAGGTTTTAAAAAATAAAGTGGAAACTTCAAGACTTTTTAAGTGGGACCGTGTAGCTCTATGGGTTTGTCCGTTAGGAGTAGCAAGGAGTGAAATATAGTGGCTCTTCGGAACAGAAGCCGGCAAAATACCTATAAAAAAGTAATGGATCCCAACGACCCGGCAATGAGCAAGAAACAAAAGTATTTCTACAAGGCAAAGAATTCACCCATCATTAGTTAATATTTTCAAAACAAGAATATTTGAAAAAATTCTAACTACGTCACTGCATTCTACTTAAAAACTTATATAAGAATCCTTTTTTACCTTTTTGATACGTTATCAGCCAACTGAGATAACTCTTTGTTTGACCTCCGGACAGTGCGGACGTGCGTAGAGGACTACAAAGTTCTTCCCGGAGTGGCGGCTAGAGGTGTCGTACGAACGTTTTTTACCTTCGGGGATCAAGGAAAGATTCACGCTAAACTGACGGCATCTTTCTTCTGGATCTAAGCGCTGTGAGCGAAGATTCCTATAAGCTGATGGTATCCTGTTTGGTGGTGAACACGAGGTATTTCTCAAATGGCGGGAAATAGATGGGCGTGCCATGGGAACTGTCAGTAGTGAAAGTGAAGGTTATACGTAACACCAGTAGCAGATCTTGGTTTGACAGCCGACAATTTATGCATTGCATCGATTGTTGAATTATTTGTTTTCTTTTGGAATTTCTGGGAGCTGCGAGCTCGATTATCCAGATTTTTCGCCAACGAAGCCCTGGAAAGCATAGTCCGAGAGAGAGAACCAACTGAGATACAAAGGGTACCTGAGAATGCATATATGCATATATTTAAAGCGGGCAGTGCAAGCCGTTTTTTTACAAACTTGAAACTGAGTTATTTGTAAATTTTACCGTTTTAGGTTTGTCCTCACCCAGGCCCAAAAATCGCAGGCGAGATAGGTTTCACAGTAGCACCATAGGTATTTGCGAAATATTATTTTTCCTGGCCTAACCTGTAGAGCTTTTTTATTGCCAGGGCAGAAGGCATAGTGTTTTCAGCGGTTTTTTTCAGTCTATAATAGCCCGTTAGTTGACCCACTATACTCCCTACGGCCTTCCGGTTGTAATTTAGAAGGTATTTTGTGAATTTTGGCAAGTTTAATTTTGTTCCTCTTGTCGCAGTCCTGGTATATATTCACTAGTTCTGAATTCGTTCATGATGCATGATCTAATAGATCACCTTACTTGGCATGACGAAATACCATAGTAGGGCTCGGAACCCACCGATGCTCTACCAGTATCCACCTTTGCCAATTTATTAGCTTCTTCATGGCCTTCATGGCAATGTTAGTTTGTTGCAGACACACACTTCTTTCAGAGCAAGGCTATTTAGTAAAAAAAAAGAAAAATATGTTTCATATAATAATAAAACTTAAAAGGAGTAGAAACCTAGACCAAAACATGTACAGGGTGTAATTTAATTGATGGATAAAAAATACAGTGTATGATTCCTTAGCTTATTTTTAGAAAAAAGTTTATATGAATATATGTCCTTAAAGTTTTAACTTTTGAGATACAAGGTGTTAAAATTAAAAAAAAAAATTTGAAAACACCTTTACAGTTATACTGGATATAAACCCTATTTAAATTAATATTTATTATTTTTGTTACATAATTGCTAATTAAAAATTATAAAACCTAATTTTTAAAAGAAAATATCCTGCATTGCTTCTTTTATGGTCTAAAAATATGCAATTAAGTAAATTTTATGTTCTTCCTCTTAAACTAAACAAGATACGAAAAAAATTAAGAGTCATAAAAGCAGTATTTTTATTTGCTTAATCTAAAAAAAGTCCAAAATTTTACAAACATTTACACAGTCAGTGAAATACGCGCCTCTCGAGACGCCACTGGACTTATTAAATGTAATTAAGTTAGTGATAGGTTACCCTGTTAATGTCATTAATAATATTGCCAAAATAAACCTAAATTGGGTAAAGAATAGTTAGAATATTTAAAAAAATAGATTGTTTTTTTTTTTTGGAAATTTTAACATTCTGTATCCCGAGAGTTAAGAGGTTTAGGACATATGTTTATGTGAACTTTTCATCCTAAAAAGCTAAGGAATCATCACCCTTTATTTTTAGCCATCAATTAAATAACACTACATTTTTTAGTTTACCACACCAACTTTATATACTAAGTTACAGCTTACTCTTAGGAATTTATAATAATTTATATATATTTGCCCTATTTAATTCTAACTTAAAAATCACTTCTTCTAAATGACCTTTACCAACTTCAACACATTTTTAATATAAGCTAAAAAATGGTTCATGAACAGCACCCGATTTTTTCCTGTGGGGATATTTAAAAACCAAAGGTATTTGAGACTTGTCCAGGTTGAATCGAGGAACTCAAAGTTAAAATTCGTGAAGAAGTTGAACGAATAAACGAAGGTTTTCTACGCCGTGTAATAAACCACTTTTTATCTAATATTGAAAAAGTTGGTGGAGGTCGAAAAAGTTTGTATAGTAAAATAAAAAAATTAATTCCTATATTAAAATGGGTTGCCCATTATGTGGAACCCTGTATAACACTATAAGACCTAGTTAACAGCCACCAAAATGAGACTTCCTACAAAATTTATCAACATTATTTAAACGCGACATTCTATTAGACTATATCGCATTTTGCACTTGAGCTCTCAAGGGAAAACAGTTTCTGAAACTTTGCGGTGGATTAGATTAGAACGGGGTACGCTAATTTATTTTAGGAAAAATTACAATCCTGTTTTATCTGATCCCTATCTTAGCTAATTAAAATTTTAAATTATGTAACGGCAAATAAAACATGTGTGTCGTATAGTAATAAGTTTTGTTACAAAGTATATTAATGTAATAAAACATGTGTGTCGTATAGTAATAAGTTATGTTACAAAGTATATTATTGTAATACATAAGAATATTTATATGCAGTCTGGTCACGCAAAAAGAATTTTATGAATTTTTGTGTAATAATAATAATAAATGAAGTTATAAAATAGAAGTGCTATTAAACTGTTTATTTAAGATCTGTTTGATAAAAATATGTTTTATAGTTTAAAAAATATCTTTTTTAGCACAATATACAAAATCACATTGTATGATATACAGGGTAATCAAAAATCCATCATTAACTGGCATAAACACATTGTACCTATAGCCACGGCAGCTTCAAAAAGCTTGGATTTCTCTTTCGAGCCAAAAGTATTTTTCCGCTTCTAATTTATACACTTTATATGTGTCCCAAATCCGATCTCCCTTGGAATATTGTTCTCATATCTGGGGCATGGCATCCCCAAGAACCCTAAGCATTCTTGATTCTATTCAAAGAAGAGCTATTCGTCTCATTAATGATCCTTCACTTACAGAAAGGCCTCTCTTGCCCATCGTCGGGCTGTGGGGAATTTATCGCTTTTTATAGGTACTTTCATGGCTTCTGCTCTGAAGAATTGTCCAGTATAGTTCCTCCACTCACGGTTCCCAACAGAGAAACTCGTGATTCCGAGCGTATGCATCCCTATACGGTCCAACTGGACAAGCTCAGAACTTCTCACTTTGTTCGTTCTTTTATCCCTAGAGTTTCTAGATTGTGGAACCTGCAGCCCGCGGAGGTTTCCTTCCCCCCAAATCTTCAAGTTTTAAGTCCCGTGTCAACAAACTCCCTCTTATCCTGCTTAAGACACCCACGGTACGTTAGTATTTAGGCTTTTAGCCTTCGTGGTGTGTCCAAAGATAAAAAAAAATAAAATAAAAGCCAATAATGGAAATATAGGAAGACCCAAAATGCTAAAAAATGTGCTGCAAAAGAAATAGTTCTTGAATTAAATGGGCATAAACAGTATTTTATTCACGGTATTCAAGAAAATGTGTAAAACCTTTCGAATATAAAATAAAAAACGTAAAATATAAACGGTTTTTATAAAGACTTTCTTTTTGGAGATTTTTGCTCCCAAATTTTTACATAGCCCTTTAACCAAGAGATATATTAAAATTGTATTTTAATAAGATCTATAACCAAGTAAGGCTCTTTAAAATATAATAAAAAAAAGTTAAGAATTACTCATACCGTGAAAAACCGAATAGCTCATGACCAAAGTCGGTCTATATAGGGTCGCCACATTCGGCCATATTGCTTTGACGTGTTATGACGTCACATCTCCCATTTTTCGGGCATGTTGTTCAGTGCCGGAGATATACAGTTTATTGTATTAGTAGAACAACCGTTTACATAACAGTTTTTAATTATTATAAAGTTGAAAATTATTTTACTTTTAATAAAAAACATTTAGAATTACATCTTACAACAAATATCACTTTTAAAACAATGCAAAATGAAATGCGCAAATTTTAGACGCCACTGGATTGATCACCAGCTTTGATTTTACCCAGTCTTGCCAACTTTTTTCCGTGGAGTGCCCTTCCTTACGTCCCCGACCTCGAACCGCCTAAAAGTTGAGGATATGTCGCAACCTTATAAATATAAACTAACCTTGCTCATGAAGTCCTTTATTACGCCCTGTATAGACAAGCAGTTTGGAAAAAAATTTACAAACCCTTAAGTCAGGCTGGATTTAGGGGAGGGCAGGCGGGGCAACTGCCTCGCGGCCACTACAAATTAGGGCTCTACAACGAATTTAAAAACTAAAATAAAAAGTACATATAGATTTTTGAGGACCTTTTCTTTCTCTTAAACTTTTTTGAGGTACAAAATTCCATAAGTTATTTCTTAATAAGGAGCTTTAATTTTTGCATTTTAATTTTTTTTTAGTAAAAATTCGGTAATTTTCTAGAAACCTGCGGCAACTCCGATTTTGACGAAATTTGGTATTTAGGGGTTTTTGGGGCGCTGATCACGAATCGGAAAGAATTTTGTGGCGGAAACTTTTCGTTCTTGAGATATTTATCATCAGACTTGAAATTTAAACTAATCCTATTTTTACAATATTCCCCCTTCTTTTGCTCACAATTATTGATTTAAAGCTAACACAATATTTAATTTTCACCTTTTAAAACCATGTTTTTTTACGTATTTTTATTATTTTTGTATTAAATTGCGTAGCTATACTTTGAATCATTTCAATCCCAGAGTGCCATGTAGCCCTATGTGTATGTTTGGTTGCCGCACTATTAAAGAAAAGCCACGCAATTTAATGCAAAAATAATGTAAAAACGTAGAAAAACGGGGTTTTAAAAGGTGAAAATCAAATATTGTGTGACACTTTAGCTTTAAATCAAGAATTGTGTGCAAAAGAAGGGGAATATAGTGAAAATAAGCTTAGTTCAAATTTGAATTTTGATGATGAATATCTTGAAAACGAAACGTTTCCGCCAAAAAATTCTTTCAGATTCGTGATCAGCGCCCCAAAATCCCCGTATACCAAATTTCGTCAAAATCAGGTTACCGCAAGTTTCTAGAATATTACCAAAAATTCCAGTCACTTTTACTTTGACGGGCCCTCATAGGCTCAATGCCCCAGGGCCTTCTCACCTTTAAATCCGGCCCTGCATGCCACTAATTATAGCCATTGATAAGCAAGCATCACTTTTTACGTTAAAAAATCCGACACTACAAACAAAAATTGTCGTTTGACTAGAATTTAAAAAAAAAAACTTTATTTTAAATAAATTTATTTTATTTATTTTAAGCATACTGTCTAATATTTCTACACTAAAAATTCGTCCGTCTCTATACTTTTAAGGATTTTCGTAGTAAAACGTACTTTATTACCGCAAACATAAATCATCGAAATCTTAAATATCCGTTCGGAAATCGACATTTCTAAACTTTTCGTCAGTTTTAAAACTACGCTGGCTTTCAAGTAAAGAAATGTTCCACTTAGAACGAAACCAAAAAAGATAGGACCATCTGTAACCAGCACGGCGGCAATCCGTTTGAAGACACAATCGAAGGATGCTGTGCACCCAGATAGTTGCACTTTGCAGTCTGATTGAATTCGATCAGTGTGCTTTGAATACGAAACCGCTGCTTTTGTTTAAACTTTGGGCTTAACTGCCGTCCCTGTTTCTTTTTCTTTAACTCTTTCAAAGTTATTTTACTGGTTTAATGCAGGAAAACAGTGACGTACTAACGTTTTGGTTTATTATTACAAAAAAAATAGAAATTACTATTGTAGAGTATTTTATGGTGTTACACGCAGAATATATTGATAATAAAAATTTGGAAAGTTGGAATAAGTCTCTTGAGTTTCTAGGTGAGTCCCAGATCGTTGCTCTTGATATATCCAAAGCTTTTGACCAGGTCTGGCATGCCGCACTTCTTAATAAACTTCCCTCCTATGGTCTTTCAACTAAACTCTGTCCTTGGCTCTCTAGTTATCTATCTGATCGACGTATATCAGTTATTGTGGACGGCCATTCTTCAAGCTTTCACCAAGTAAATGCTGGAGTGCCTCAGGGCTCAGTTCTGGCACCAACATTGTTTCTTCTTCAATCAACGACCTTTTCTCGTCCACAACTAATTCCATTCATATTCGCCGACGATAGTACCCTTCACTCCAGTTTTCAGGTTCCTAAACCCATCACTAAACCTGACTTGGAAAACAAACGCTAGAGCGATGCAGATATCTCTTTCGCAGGATCTTAATTTAATATTGGATTGGGGCGCCAAAAATCTCGTCCATTTTAATACATCCAAAACACAATAATGTTCCTTGTCGCGAAAAAAGTCACCAAATACTCATCATCTACTTATGAGCGGCCAAGTTTTACAAAGCAAGGAGACCTTCAATCTTGTGGGCGTCACATTTGAAAGTAACCTTAACTGGCATAAACACATTGTATCTATAGCCACGGCAGCTTCAAAAAGCTTGGATTTCTCTTTCGAGCCAAAAGTATTTTTTCCGTATTTCTAATTTATACACTTTATATGTGTCCCAAATCCGACCTCCTTGGATATATTGTTCTCATATCTGGAGCATGGCGTCCCCCACAACCCTAAGCATTCTTGATTCTATTCAAAGAAGAGCTATTCGTGTCATTAATGATTCTTCACTTACAGAAAGGCTTCCTCTCTTGCCCATCGTCGGGCTGTGGGGATTTATCGCTTTTTATAGGTACTCAAATGGCTTCTGCTCTGAAGAATTGTCCGGTATAGTTCCTTCACTCACGGTTCCCAGCCAGGACAGGCCCCGAACTTCTCACTTTGTTCGTTCTTTTATCCCTAGAGTTTCTGAATGTGGAACCTGCTGCCAGCGGAGGTCTTTCGCTTTCCCCCAAATCTTCAAGTATTTAAGTCCCGTGTCAACAAACTCCCTCTTACCTCGCTTAAGACACCCACGGTGCGTTAGTATTTAGGCTTTGAGCCTTCGTGGTTTGTCCAAAGATAAAAAGAACATAATTCATAAGAAAAATTATTTTTGTAGTTTAAAATATTATTAATAAAATATGTATAAGTTTTGCAATGTTTGTTTTATTGGATATTGAAAACTGCTCTTACATTTAAGACTCACTCTGTATTTAGCCTCGCCTACTTTAATTAAAGTGAAAGTTGGAAATTATTTTAAATTAAACTACTTTCGAAATATAGAAACTGTTTGCCTCGATAGTCGAAACACAATATAGGCTTGGAAAACGCTCGTAGAGATATAATGGAATGAAGCACCAACCGTCATTCATCAATAGATTACTTGTGCTCTGTTTTCAGGATAAATATTATGTTTTTGTTAGCTTCTGTACGTTTTAATTAAACCAATTAAATACTTCAGATTATAATTAAATTGTGTCCTCTTAAATTACTAAGACATTTTCTAAAGAGACAAGAGACAACATATACAGGATGTCTGAAAATTCCGTATACAGGGCGTACCAAATCTATTTATACACGAATTAACTAAGATAC